>JAJPUD010005386.1:92486-151813 GCA_023553655.1 Myrmecobius fasciatus
ATAACTTCTCAAGCATTTCAACATTATTAACATGTAGTGGACTTCCTGCCATCTAGGGGAGGGGAGGGGACTGGGGGTAAAATTTGTAATGGAAAGCTTCGTAAAGATCAATGTTGGGGAACTACCCATACATATGTTATACAAATAAAAAGCTTTAATAAAAAAAAAGAAAGAAATAAGGTCATACAGAGCAGATGAGAGGCTGCCACTTGTGGGAGGAAGCAAGCCTTTTTTCCTACCAATACCCTCTCCCCATTGGGTTAGGAGAGAAAGCCCCAATCACTACACCTTAGTGTTAGCTCTGGTGATAACAGACTTTAGTGAGTCAACATGACATCACACAATAATCTTAAAGGAGTCACAAGAAGATTGAAGACAGCTTCCAACCATTCAAACCTAATTGAATTTAATCCAAAAAAAGTCTTAAAACATTCTGCAACACAACTGGTTTTAGTTTATGGTTGTTAGTTTTAATTCACCCCCAACTTTCCACACACACTCCTCAACCTTGAACTGAATTGATGCTTTTGTAGAACGTTTTTGAAAGGAAATTTTAACCAGCCATTAAACCCATTTGTGCACTGTTGCTAAAATGTTATCTGTAGTCCACCATGTCAACCTAGTGGTATACTGAATTAATTGCAGTGCTACAAATTGCTCATACAGACTACTATTACTAGGTCCCTTGACTACATTGAAAACACTTTTTTTTCTTCCCCCAAATGAGAGCTAACTTTGCTTTCTGATTTGGTTTTTTCCCTCTTTCCTTGAAAAGCTACATGCAAAATAAATGCTCTCTGAGAAAGAAGGACACCTTGGAAAATGGAAAAGTATTTTTCAAGTCTAAAGATCAGAGACTTTATGTCGTATTTGCATACATCTTTGTGAAGAGATAAATCTGGCCCAAATGGACTAATTACTAGCTTTTCTCAAACCCAACAGGCCTTTGCCAACCTCTTTACATTCACAAAAGCTATATCCACAACTAGAATACACTTTAACTTTCATTATTAAATCCTTCTCCTTCAGTGATCAGTTTGGGGACCACCTCTTCTGGGAAGCCTTCCCTGACTACCATCCTGACCTGAAAGTGACTTGAAAATTCTTACATTTTTTGAATCATTTTCTTTAGATCTCTCCTTTGCCTCCTTTACTCCCTAACTTGTGTTATATTTCCCTGGGTATAGGTTCCACACTATCTCTCTTCCCTATCATCTTCCCCAATAGGTGCAAATTGCTTGCAGGTAAGGACTCTATAGGATTTTTTTTATCCTTGTAACCCCAGTTCTGGGCACAGTGCCTCTGCACATTAAAACAAGCCATTTTCAGATATAACCTTCCCACTCTGAGTCCTCCCCAGAAACAATGAAAATTAGACAAAAGCAATTGAAACTGCCACTCCTTTTGACCTTTGCAAAATTTCTCAACCAAAGCCCCCACCTCTCCAAAGAAAGAAAATTGGCATATTTCCTCATCTTTTTAAGGACTAAATCTTATTTAAAATCTAGGCATTTAACCATGTTTTAAGCCAGCCTTTTTTCCCTCTGTAGTATTTTATTTTTTCAAATATATGTAAAGATAGTTTTCAACATTCATTCTTTTTTATTATTATTAAAACTTTTTATTTGCAAAGCATATGTATGGGTAATTCTTCAACATTAACCCTTACCAAGCTTTCTGTCACAAATTTTTCCCCCTACTCCCCACCCTTCCCCTAGATGGCAGGAAATCCACTATATGTTAATTATGTTAAAATACTTGACAAATCGAATATATGTATACATATTTCCACATGTATCATTGTTGTGCAAGAAAAATCTTATCTACAAGAAAGAAGAATCAGAAAAAGGAAACACAAAGCAAGCAAACATCAATAGAGAGCATGAAAATGTTATGTTGTGGTCTACACATCCCTCTTTCACATCCCTCTCTCTGGGTGAATATGGCTTTCTTCACTGAACAACTGGAACTGGTTTGAAACATTTCATTGTTGAAGAGAGCCATGTCCATCAGAATTGATCATCATATAGTATTTCAACAATCATTCTTGTAAGACTTTATGTTCCAAATTTTTCTCCCTTCCTCCCTTAACTCCCTCCTCCCAAAGAAAGTAAGCCATATGATACAGGTTAAATATGTACAATCATTTCTTATGGGTTCTTTTTTTTTTCTTCTGGAGACCCTATTGTTTATTTTATTTTATTTTTAAATAATAACTTTTTATTTTCAAAATACATGCAAAGATAATTTTCAACCTTTACCCTTGCAAAATCTTGTGTTCCAAATTTTTCTTCCTCCTTCCCCTCACTCTTTCCCCTAGACAGAAAATAATCTCATATAGGTTAAACATGTGCAGTTCTTCTAAACCTATTTTTAAATTTATCATGCTATGTGCGATCCTTTTAAACATTTTTTCCATATCTGTCCTGTTATGAAAGACAAATCAGATCAAAAGGGAAAAAACCAAGAGAAAGAAAAAGCAAACAAACAAAGAAGGTGAAAATACTATGCTTCAATCCTCATTCAGTCTCCATAGTTCTCTTTCCACATGTGGATGGCATTTTCCATACCAAGTCTATTGGAATTACTTTGAATCACTGAATTGCTGAGAAGAGCCAAATTCATCAGAATTGATCATTGGATAATCTTGCTGTTACTGTGTACAATGATCTCCTGGTTCTGCTCACTTCACTCAGCATCAGTTCATAAAAGTCTCTCCAGGCTTTTCTAAAATCAGCCTATTGATCATTTCCTATAGAACAAGAATATTCCATAACATTCATATACCATAACTTATTCAGACATTCCCCAATTCATGAGTAGCCACTCCGTTTCCAGTTCCTTGCCACTACAAAAAGGGCTGCTACAAACAGTATTTGCACGTATGGGTCTGTTTCCCTCTTTTACAATCTGTTTGGGATACAGACTCAGTAGAGACACTGCTGGGTCAAAAGGGTCTGCACTGTTTTATAGCCCTTTGGGCACAGTTCCAAACTGCTCTCCAAAATGATTTCTTTTTCACAATTCCACCAATAATGCATTGGTGTCCCAGTTTTCCCATATCCCCTCTTGTTACAGGAGCCACATGCTGCTAGTGGCTACTGGGGATCTAATTCTGACCAGCAGAATAGATCCCTTCATGTGAGGGGATGATAATGATACAAGAAGACTGAGAGGCAGTTGCATTCTCTTACCTCTCTCCTCTTCCCTCTTGCCTCCAGTTTATTTCATTCCCAATTCACAAGCAACATCTGCATCAATAAAGGCTGAGTTGCAATTCCTTCAAGTGTGTTGTGATTCACAGTTGTGGGGGTTTTCAGAGAAATGACCTGCCCCTTTACACTTAGGCATGGTCCTTAACACCTCCTGACCTTCATTATTATCTTTTCTTGTCATCTTAGCCAATCTGACAGGTGTGCAGTGGTATCTCAGTGTTGTCTTAATTTGCATTTCTCTGATCAATAATGATTTGGAGCATTTTTCATATGGCTAGAAATGGCTTTAATTTCTTCATCTGAAAATTGTCCATTTGTATCCTTTGACCACTTATCAATTGGGTAATTTACCCATTTATTTTTAAATCCTTACACCATCTTTCTAACTAATGAAAAGACTATTTTGGCTATCAATAATAAAGATAATTTCAATTTCATATAAGTTTTTATTTCCTTCTCTTATTTTTCCCCTTGATGCTGACACAAACATACAAACACACAAACTCACACACACACACACACACACACACACACACACACTATGGTTTCTGGCCTTTTTCTTTAATCCATTTTACAGATTAAAAAAAATAAATGACACTTTTTTAATTAAGGTTATTCGTTTCCAAATGCTCCAAAATGAAAAATGGAGTATTCAAACAAAACAGTTTTTCAATTATCAGTAAATCTGATCCCTTTGGGATTTGCTACTCTAGTGTAAGAACTTCACCACATGAAATAAGTATACATATATTCGATTTCTTAAGTATTCTAACATGATTAACATGTAGTGGATATCCTGCCATCTAGGGGAGGGGTGAGGAGTAGGGAGGAAAAATTTGTAACAGAAAGCTTTGTAAGGGTTAATGTTGAATAATTACCCACACATATGTTTTGCAAATAAAAAGTTTTAATAAAAAAAATTTTAAATTAAAAAAAAAAAGAACTTCACCACACAAACCTCTTCTTTAAGGGGGAATTAGGTGGGCAGGCCCCAGGATTAGTTGATGGAAGTCCCTTTAAGGTCAAATTTTACCTGAACAGAAATGAAACCCCTTCTGTAGATGGGGTCCTATAGTTTCTACTTGGACACTATTATTGACAGGGAACTCAGAAGGAAAGTTCACAGGGGAAAAATAATCGGAATATATCATTGTAAGTAGATTTTCATAGGATCAGAGATTCAGAGCTGGAAGGGACATAAGTGGATATACAGTCCAACCTCCACCTTTTAAAAACTTTCAATTCTATTTTTCATTTTTAACTTAAACACCCCCCAAAAATGTCCATGTAAAGCAGCAGAACACAAAAAGAAGATTGTATATGAAACTGAAAATCTCCATTTATACCATTTGCCCTCTTTCCTTAGTCTTCTGGCTGATATTTTGTGTACTTCTGGAGTAGATGATGTCACTTGAGTTTCTAATCAGATTTCTTGATCGTTATTAAGTCTGATTCAACTTTTAGATTTTTACTGGGTTACATATGTAGGCACTGGGCTGTCTACCTTCATTTAAGCAGCCATCTTGACAAAATTCCCAGTGTATTGCACATAATAGTCCCTTCGCAAATGCTGAGTTGAATTAAATGTAGATAGATAGTAACAGTTCAGACAGAACAATGCAACATGAAGACAAATAAAGCAGACTCTGGAAAGGGCTCAGGGTTTGGTCAGGCATCAAAGAAAAATATTGCAAATCTAGAGATCTTCTGAAAGAAAAAGAGTAATTCCATAAAAACTTCAAGCAGAGACTCAAAAGAAAAAAATGATTTTTCTACATAGAAGAAATGAAGGAAAAGATTAAATAAAATAAAAATGCTTGAAGAAAGAATTAGGAGAATCAATAGCTTAGAACAAAAATGGAACAAATTTAATCCTAATAATGGGCTTTCTCAAAATTTTGTTGTTGTTGAGTTGTGTCCTACTCTCTGTAACCCCATTTTAGGGTTTTCTTGGCAAACACCCCAAATGGTTTACCATTTCCTTCTCCAGTTCATTAGATAGATGAGGAATTGAGGCAAATGCGGTTAAGTGACTTGCCCAGGATCACACAATTAGTAAGTTTCTGAGGTGCTTAAAAATACTTGCTCATTGTCTGACAACTGATAGAATCAGTTCTCATGGAGTGATCCATTGACTGGACAAGGAAAAACACCAATGAGTTCCCTAATGAACAGTAAGGGAATTTTCCTAGACAGTAATATCACTGCTTTGTTCCTGCCACTACTGTGAATCCCCAAACTCATACCCAATTCTTTATCAATGTAAAGGCAGTTCACTCTACCATATAACAGCAATTTGCCAACTTTCTGGATTCTGTGAATATTCCCAGAGAACTGTAATCAATTATTCCTTTTTCCCCAGCTACTTCCTAAGTAGTAAAATTTGGAGAAGGAACATTTCCAAGTAGAAAATAATTGTACCCATCTCCCCTTCCTGCTCCCAGCCTCACAGTATCAGAATCTAACAGCAATGATCATAGAGACCCCTTCAAATCAATTTAGTAAACATGAGAGGAGGTCAGGAGAGGAAGTGATATGCAATGGCAAGAGGAGGAGCCTGGGAGTTAGAAAAATAAGTCAACCTTGAAATTCAATTCATCCTTCCTCTTTAAAGACGCATGTGAGTGGTGTGATCATAAGCAAATCATTTAACTTCTTAAAGGTTCTAGTATCTATAAGTGACAGGATCTGACCACTTTGGAGGACATTTTCGCACCAGGAGCTCCCACACACAAATTAAATCATAGGTCCAGAACAAACACAACACATATACAACACACACATATACCATACACACACACACCACCACCACCACCACCACAATTAGTGAAGAAGATAATGTGTTAAGCATTCTCATTTAATAGAATTTAGAACTGGAACCAATATTAGAAGTTATTTAATCCAAACCTCTCATTTTTATACATAAGGAAAGTGAGGCCCAGAGAGGGAAAAAGACTTGATCAAGGTCATACAGAGCCAGCAATATCAAAAAGAGGAAGGCATAATTCTCGCCTTCACGAAACTTACAGTCCAAGAGTGAAGGGGAGAAGGGTGATGAGACACAAGCATAAGCAAATGAGATACAAGATGGAAGTAAAAAAAAGTATAAAAACAGAAGTATAGACTTTGGATCACTGGAAGGAACACTTACTTCCTTGCAGTCAGACAAGCACTGTCACAGAACATCTACAATAACTCAAACACTGGCATCAAAAACATTTTTTCTGCTGCCCACCTACAGAGCAGCACCAAAAACATTTCTTGAGGGAGATGGTGTAAAGGTTTTTGTTTCATTCTGAAAAGGGTGATTCCCTGGTCCTGCCTTCCCATACTCTGAGGAAGTTGTAGAACCCAGGGGAACAGGCAGGGATACTGGAGGTTAATCATTCCCTTTACAAAGGGCATCCCTGCTGATGGGGTTTGCCACATCTGTCAATCAATTCTAGCCATCAGTCAATGCAGCTGAAAACATAAGGAGGGATGTAAAGCATGAGGGAAGACACACTCTAATCCACTGAGCTGTCTCTTAATGTGGTTGAATCCTCTGTTTCTGTGAAAATGTCTTGAGCTATTCCCTAACAGATCAAAGGATATGAACCAAGTTTTCAGAAGAATTGTACACTATGAATTACCATTTTAAAATATGATCCAAATCGATAATAGTAACCGAAATATAAATTAAAATAAGTCTAAGGTTTCACCTTACACTCTACAAATTGACAAAAATGACAAAAAAAAGAATAATCAATGTTGGAAGGGCTGTGGGAAAACAGGCACACTAATATGATGGTGGTAGAGCTATCAAAATGGTCCAAAATGCTTGTCAATTGTAAATTATGAAAATAAAGTGACTGAATTGTCCATTCCCTTTGATCCAGAAATCCCACAACTGGGCATGTGGAAAATCAAAGACAGAAAGAAGTCAAAAACAGAAGCAGAGATCCAATATATACCAAAATATTCACAGAAGCATTCTTTGTGATTGCAAAAGAACTAGAAACACATTAGATGCCCATTAACTAACAAACAACTAATAAGACTATGCCTATTAATTTAATGTGATATTATGCAATAAGAATATGAGGAATTCATGCACATGTTTAATTTATATCAGATTTCTTGCTGTCTTGGGGAGGGCAGAAGTAAGGGAGGGAAGGAGGGAGGGAGAAAAATTTCAAACACAAAGTTTTACAAAAATGAAGGTTGAAAACTATCTAGACATGTATTTGAAAAATAAAATACCATCAAAATGTAAAAATAAATAAAAGATAAATAAGTGCAGGAATTACTAAAAAAGAATATGAGAAATTCAGAGAAATATGGAAGATTTTTATGAACTGATACAGAGGAAAATAAGTAAAAACAAAGGAACAATCAACACAATGTAAGGGAAAGATCAATAAAGGGAAGGCAAACTGTGAGTAACTAAAAGTCAACTAATAAAGGGAACAATAATTAAAGCTTCCTTTTCACAGCAGAGAAGCAGGAAATGCTGTAGAATTGCATATGCTATGGACTTATTCTCCCAACTCCCAATCACAGTGGCAGTCTGGGTTCCCAGAGCTCAATCATAACTACTATAACTAGAAGGTTGAGAATGGTTTCTAAAAGTAATCCCTCATATCCTGTCCTACCAGAATTAATTAGCTGTTAGAAAGAGGTGTTTACTAAGGTGGCAAAATAAAAACAGTTAGTACCAAACACCCTTCTATATCCCCACTCCAAAAATGCCTTGCCACACTCTGCTACAAGCATATATAGAGTCCAGGGGAAAAGGAGTTCAAGCTTAGAGAATCATCGTCCATGGCAAAGGGGGTAATTCCCAGTTCTTGGAATTCCTTTTCTTGGCATCCTCAAGATGTTTTCCTTCAGTATAGGAATTTTTCTGCTAAGCTCCTTGTACAGCCTTGAATCTGCCTTTCCTCATCATATCCAGTCTATCTTTGGTTCCTGGCACAGACAATGGTACCAGCTGCTACTGCCCTTAAAGACGCTGCTAGAAAGGTGATTAAAAAGTCCAAAACCTCCATCCTCTGAAATTCATCAGGTCCACATCCAGGTATGAAGGAAGGTGGTAGAGACTGAGATCTACTTTAAACTGATCAGACTTTTGCACAGTCTAAAGTTATGACTGATTCGACCAACCAACCAATCAATAAACATTTAGTAAGCACCTACTATGTGCCAGGAACTGTGCAGTGGGGGGAATACAAAAAGAGGCAAAAAGCAGTTGATGCCCTCAAAAAATTTACAATCTATAATGAAGGAGACAGCATGCAAACAACTATATACAAAGCAAGTAATATACAGGATAAATAAAAAATCATTAACAGAGTGAAGGCACTAAGTGATTGTTTCAATGGAGATTTAATACTTTGTGAGGAATTCAGATGTTTTCTTACCTGGTTGAAGCATTAGTGCATGTTATTAGGTATTATTATCTTTTAACTTACTTTAAATGGGATGAGGTAATTGGTTAAGATGAACCCCACCCTTCTTTGTAATGACCAATTTTGATCCTAAAGAATTATTCAATCCACAAGCATTTACTAAAGGATCATTCTACACCAGGGCTGTGCTAGGCGTTGCAGACATTAAGACAACAGCAAAATGCTTTCTATGATCAATAAGTTTACATTCTAAGAGGGAAAGCCAAAATCTATATACGGGGCAGGGCGGGGGGGGGGAGGCGAGGAGAGACAGACCTATAGACAGACAAAGAAAGAGAGACAGACAAACAGACTGACAGAGAGAAACTGATAGATCCATATCTAAATAGACCTAGATAATTAGATCTAGACTTATCTAGATCTAGATCAATCTTGATCTACTTCTAAACAGTAAAATTAGACAGCAAGATTACCCAGAAACCTAGATCTAGATCTAGATCTAGAGATATCTACATCTATATCTATATCTAAAAAGATAGACAGACAGATATATATGTATATATATATATACAGAGAGACAGAGAGACAGAGAGACAGAGAGACACAGACAGAGAGACAGAGAGAACTGAGAAAACAGATACAAGGTAACCTTGGAAGACCATGGGGTAACTAGCAAGGAAAAGGACCATTAAAAGCTTCCTGTACAAGGTGGTATTTGAGTTATATTTGAAGGAAACTACAGATGCCAAGAGGCAGCAGCAAGGAGAACATTCTAGGCAAGGGCTCCAACTACAGAAAAAAACATGGAGGGCCATAAGAAGGTCGGTCTGGCTGGCCTGTAGGATTCATGAAGTAGAGGAACCATTATAATAAGGCTGAAAAGCTATAATCAGGGCCAGGTTGAGAAGTGCTTTAAATGTCTAATGGGGGTTTATATGTGATCTTGAAGGATAATAGGGAAACAGTGGGATTTATTTAGTATGGGTGTGACACAGTCAGAACTATGGTGTAAGAAAACCACTTTGGCCAATGAGTGAAGGAGAGATTAGAGAGATTCAAGTCAGGGAAACAAATTATGAAGCTAGTGCAATAGTAAAGATGAGAAGTGATGGGTAAAGAGAGGAGATAAAAAATGTACTATGCTCTTCTCCTTTGAAATATAAGGCAGAAAAAAGCCCATGGCTGCAGAATATTGTATACCCCCTCAGTCACTTTTTGCTTAATTGTTTTCTTTGTTATAAGGGAAAGCTCACTGGGTATGTAAAGACATCAATAAAACTGTACAATTAAAATATTTTGAGCATCTTAGAATCACAGCACATAAATTATAACAGCTGAGAAAGGCTTTAGAGGCTTTCTCGTCTAACACTTCCACTTTATAAAAGCAAAACAAAATGAGCCTTAGAGAACAATGACTTGTTCAAGATCAGTTTGGGAAAATTACACAGAAATCCAGAAGAAGGTTTTTCTACCTGTGGCCCACCGTTGTTCTCAGAATCATATCCTCTGCTAACATTCAGAGAAAAAAAAATAAGAAAGAAACAATAAACCAAGAAAGGGTTAAATACAGGTCTGGGAATGGGCTCAGCCTGCCGTCCTCCCTCATGACACACATCATGCCTCTAATAACCATCATAGCCACTGCACAAGATGTAAGTGGGAGCAGGCTCTCCAGGCTTTTACAATAGCCCCAGTGCTGAAAAAGGCCTCCCCTTCATTTCCTGTATCTAATCTCAGGCACTTGAAGTAAGTAAATTCTAGTCACAAAATGCCTCCTGTTCACTCCCATCCTTTTTAGCATAATAATTATCTGCATAATAAATGAGAAATGTTTCCAATGCTCACTTGTCACCAGTAGTCTGCACATACAGGCCTTAACTGGACCAGCAGAGAAACAACTCCACAATTGCCCACTTTGATGTCCCTTTTTAAGTATATCTTGAGACAGCAGCCAATTTTACCAAATGTGACAATGAGCCACATTTCTGATCATGCTAGAGAGAAGTAACATTTTCTAAACAAGCAAATATAATTTGGTATCCCAGATTATATCTCCTGCTCTTGTTATGTCTAGTCTTCAAAAGTGATAAAGCTGAAAAACCATGTTAACTATATTACATTTTGGTTTTCCAATTCTGAATTGTATTACTCTGGTCATCCCTGCTGCTGAGCTACAAAGATGACTATTAGCATGAACTTTCCAAGGCTAAAAGTAGCACAGGAGATGCAGCAAGCTTGTGAGGAAACAAAGTCTACTTGGAAGGCCTTCTGAAAAAAACAACAATTGAATGGCATATAGGAAAGTGAAAAGAAATATCCACTCTTCTTACAACGCATTGTAATCTTAGACAGAAAAACATCACAAGGAAAATTTCTCTCTAATATCTACCAATAATAAAGACAGAAAGATGGAGTTCTGGGCTTGGAGTCATGAAACTAAGTTTGAATCCTAGCATATGACACTTAAAGATAATATAGGAATAGATAGATAGATAGATAGATAGATAGATAGATAGATAGATAGATAGATAGATAGATAGATTATGGAGGAAAAACAACTGTGAAAAACTTTAGAACTTTGATTAAGGAAATGATAAACCATGAGTCTAGAGGACTGAAGGTTCCTGCCAGATTGGTGATAGACTTCAGATGCAGAATGAGACATACATTTTTGGACAGGGGTGACATGAGAATTTATTTCGTATGGTAGGATTTTTTAAGCTGTTCAATGGATAGGGGCAGTGCCAAAAAGGGATAATAAAGCCTGTAAAAATTAGTTCTGCATAAGCAACCTGGAAGTTTCCTACACTGATCAAATCCCGGTTTCAGATCAAAACACAGCAGTAACGATCTGCGCGCAGAAAGCTGGAGCGGAAAGCCAGCTTGGTCCCTAATCTACTCTGGGACTCTGTACAGACCTATTCCCTTCTCTGTATCTCAATTTCCCAGTGTGTAAAAATGATAGGATTGATTTGATTTTTGCAGTCCCTTCCAGCTCTGGCATTCGATAGTTGGTTATGAAAAGAAGTTTCCAGAAGCTATTATTCTGTTAACACCTCACTTCCTTGTCTGTTTTCACACCTTATATCACTGAACTGTGAGGGAGAATCACGGAGTGAGCATAAGTGGATATTTCAATGGAAAAAAATCAGAGAGGAGGTTACTTTAACTAGCAATAGAAACGGGCATCTACTTCTCCTCGTTGTTACTGCTGTTGTTGTTGCTGCTGCTGCTACTGCTGCTGCAGCTTGCAAGTGGCAAAGAGAATCAACTTTACTCCTTTTATATTTTCAAATAAATTGAACATTCAGAGAGAAAATAATTTTTGTCTCTTTTTCAGAGCACACATTCCCTTTGGAACTGAAACTCCAAGCCAGTCTCCCTTCCAAGTTTTCCTTCGTGCCTTATTGTCTATTCTGTTCAGCTATTTTTAAAATGTTGAATATCAACAATGGCTTTCACCCGTGCATTGTCAACTTTTGTATGAAGCAATCTTGGCTGAATGAGAAGATCCCAGAGCTTAGAGTTCTGTCTAGTGTGCTGCTCTAGGCTCTGGCTTGAATGTGTGTGACTGATAACAGGACATGTTTCTCCCTTCCTTATTGCATCCTGCTCTGTAATTCATTGGCCCAACCCTTTTTAGGAAATCTCTTTATAGCAAATTGTGCAGGACACCAGGTAAGTGCTCGTTAACAGCTCTGTCCACCTTGTTGCCAGCCTTGTTTGTTATTTGGAAAACTGTTTTTCTGTCACTTTGTCTTAGAGGATTCATCAACTTTGCAGTGCTCCATTCAGAGGCCTTAGACCACAGCTGTAATTAGTCATTTTTGTACCTGGCACAAATTCAGTCAGGGTAAAAGCATAGAGGAGTTCTGACTAGTGGTATGTTGTGAAAAAAGGGAAACTTGGGTCCCAGAGAGTCCAACCCTGGTCACCAAGGGGTTTGGAGAAAAAGTGGAATCCTGGAGAGGGTTGCCAAGGTGGCAGTCCCCTGGGAATACACATATAGGCTGGCAGAGAGGACCCCAAGATGAGGTATAGGAATGGCAATCACCATGGAAAGGAAGTGTCCCTCATCTCCAAAAGGAAATGTTTCCTCTCCAGGGAGGAAGTGTTCCTCCTTCCTATGTTGGTGCCTTACAGTGAAGTCCCACTCTCCACGGGCTACTTATGGCTCTAAGTCCACAGGCTAAGCCAATTTGTGTATCTGTGAAGTTTTGCCATGGCTGGGGTACTGTGCTAAAAATACCAATGAAACATCTGCCTGCTTTGATTTAGAGGGTATATCTTTTTTTCATGGCATTACTTGGCTAGTTAAGAAGAGTTGGTTTTGTCCATTTGTACTGGTTTATTTGAGAAACTTTAAATTGCAGAATGTGAAAAGAGTTAAAAAGAGGTTACCTGTGTCAGAGGTGGGAGGAGAACTCCATCAGAAATTAAAGTGGACAATGGGAAGCTAGTGTCAGGTATGGTGAAAGGAGAGCAGGGCTCGGGAGTCACCAACCTGCTGCCACTGTCTTGTTAAGTGATTGTGACTTGGCCAGCTCTCATCCTCAGATTTTTTTTTTAGTAAAATAAAAAACATGGATGAGTTGCTATCTAAGATACCTGCTATTCTTGTTTGGGTCCATCTGTGACCTGCCTAAGAATGGTTTGGGAATTGGCTTAAAGATTTCTTTGTTTTCTAAGTAGATACCTCTAACTAGTGGATACTTCCAACTGCTATCTCTACCCAGAATATGCTTATGCTATATATTAGGTAGCGGGGGCTACCAATAAAAATAGGGATAGTTTGTGTAAGTGTTTAGTGGAAAGAACACCTCATCTGGGGTCAGAGAGCTTGGCTTCAAATCTTGGCTCTTTAACGTATTATCTGTGGGCAAATCACTTAAACCCTTTGTGCCTCACTTTTCTGATCTTTAAAATGAAGGGGTTTAGTTTAAATGTTTTTCAATGCCCAGCTCAAAAGTTATGATTCTAAGGTATCTCTCTGACCACCAGCTTTCACTCATATTTACACTGCTTTTATTTAGTATTTTTAGAATGAATCTGTGTTCTGCTTTTTAAAAACTTGATGCACTATATAAATGGTATTATTGGTATTATTATTATTATTATTTGAGATGGAGAGAAGTTACATTATATTAGAACTAAACCCGATAAATGATAAAAGGTTTCTTGGGAAAGTCGAATATATTTTGCATTTGCTCCTATGGAATCAGTAAGCTGGATACCTCTCTGCTGATGGAGGGGGGGAAAAACATCCCTGGCTTGATTCTTAAACCAAATAAATAGCATAAATAAGGATTCAAAAGTAATCATAAATCTTGGAATGTCAGAGCAGGAAAGAATCCCAGAGCTCATCTACTTGAGCTCCTCCTTTCACAAAAATCATAATAGATTTGGAAGAAAAGCCAGTGTAACAGGGCAAACATAAAAAAAATAAAAACCAAGTCCACCAGTCCATGATTCTTTTTGTCTTTCATTGTTGTAGGGAAAGAGGGCACTTTTTATTAGAAATGGAATTTTTGTGAATTAACATCCTGTAGAGTAAAGGGGGCTATTTCTTGGAAGTATTTGACAGAGAGTCTTCAGTCTCCCATTCATTCATTTCTCCTTTTGTTCCAAATTCAGCATCCCCTTTTCAGAGTTTGTCTGTTCTGCCTGTTTCAAAGTATAATGACCATTCATTCAATCAACAAACATTGACTGCGAACCTACTAAGTGAAAGGCCTTATATTTACTGTCTGTTAAAGGACACTGCAATTAATTTAGATCTCAGATGCTTAACATCCCACAAATGACAACCTTCCTTATGTTGAATTGAAGTGTAAAAAGTAGCATAACCCTTGGAAAACTTGTGAGATCTGCCAAACATTTCACGGTACCTTCCAGTGACAAAAGTTGCCTTTTATAATTAACTTATTCTCTTTCAAAATTAGTAGAGAATTAAAGATAGAAAATGCAAATGAACTTTTACATCTAAAACAGCGCAAAAGCGGTTGTTAGACGGCTTTGTGCCTCACCCTGATCAAGGAAGCTCAGAGCACAAAAATCCCCTTTTAAAACATGCATATTTTCAGCTCCCTGGAATCTATACACATCACTCACATTTGTATTATCAACTCAATTGTGACGGAAATTTGTGATCCCATCCAATAGAGCTGTAAGAAAAACCCAAAAGGTACAAAGAAAAGCCCTAAACGTAGAATGTTTTCTGTTTTAACAAAGCAATGAAAACACCAGAGACACAATATTCTTTCTTTTCAAAGCCTTGTCAATGAAAGAAAAGCAGCCCTGAAAGGGGGAAGAAAAATGTCTGATGAACTGTCTGCTAGAAAGGAAAGCCATAGGAGAATACATCTCTAGTCACTTTGGGAAGAAAAAAAAATGACTACTATTTCAAAGTCAGTCATCCCAAACTCCACTCCCTGTCCCATGGTTACCATGCACTGATTCATCAGGCCAAGAGACTTAGGTCTCCAACTTTTGGGGTACCTATTGCTCAGGTCTTTCTTATTTCCATTAATCCACAGTTCAGTAAAGGGACAAGAGTAGAAGGAATAGAGGGATAGAGGTGACCATAGTGGATTGGGTTGTAACAGGGACAAAAAAAAGTTTAATTTCCTCCTTTGGGGCATTCTTACTCCCATTATTTTAGTCATGTTTGTTTCTGTCCATGTGTGAAACATGTCAATATTACCAGGTATGTGGAGTATAGGAGATCCAGGTTTATTTGTCTCCACTCTTTGCTAGCTATGTCTCTGACCACGGAGAAGTGACATCACTTCTCCCAGGCAGTACTTTTCGCCTTCTTGAAAGGCTGGTGAGGGGATGAATTGAAAAAAATTTTAAGGAGCCTTCCAGCTCTGACATTATATGATTTTAAATGTTTAGTTGAAACAGATCTACCAATCAAGGATTGTCTGATGCAACTGGCCATTGCTCTATCGCTCCTTACTAACATCCAATCAGAATTAATTTCATTTTTGAAGTCTTGACTCTGTTACCCTGAGTCACAAATAGTGTCTTCTCTCTCACAGAGGATGCACGGCAAGAGATGGGAAGTTTAGTAAAACTGTGAGGAAGCGAGGAGGCCTCCTCTCTGTGAGATATTGCATGTTCAGTTCAACCTAATGTGCATTATTACGTATTAACGATATACCAGACACCATAGCAGACACTGGAGATACAGAGGGAAAGAAGAAACAGTTTCTGCCCTCATGGAGCTTATAGAATATCAATGTAGACAAGGGACATGAGGACAAGGGTGGCCATTATTGTCTGTAAAGTCACTGAGGAGCCCAGAAAATTACTAAAATGTTTGTGATGGGCTGATAGATAACAAGCAGTTGGAAAGGTGGAAAAGAGGGAGGGGCGTTAGCAATATATATTACTGAGATGAGCAATGCAAGTGTGAGAAGAAATGATATAGTTCTTACTAAAGAGCTCCTACAGGAGCCATTCAACCCAAAATAATCGAACAGGAATTCCAGAAGGGAAAAAAGAAGTCACACAGACCTCCAACCCTACACTTAAGGAGTCACAAATTGTACCCATATAAGCGTCACATGTAGATCCAGAAAATTCAGCATTTCCCTGGTGCCTCAAGGAGAAGACACAAAACCTCTGACATTTAAGGCCCTTCACAATCTGCTTCTAACTCATCTTTCTAGGCCATTTTCATGTTCTTTATCCTCTCGCACCTTATACTTCATCCAAACTGGCCCACCCGATGTATACAATATTTCATTTTCCACCCTTGCACAGACCGTCTCTCATCCCTGGGATGCAATTCCTTCTCACCTTTGCCTCTTGGAATCCCACTAGCTCCCACCAATAGAAGGTATACTACTTGACGGCCAGTATTCTTCCTTTTCTGCCTCTATGTCTCTAACACTTAAGCACAGAAACCTTGCACGTAGTAGGAACTTTAAATGCTTGTTGAATTGAAGTAAATGTAATTGAATAAGATATGTGATGTTGGAACCACAATCTCCTTAAAATATGCTTTGAATTATCTCTTCAGTAAAATAGGATTGTAGGAATATTAATCAGAAGCTAAATAAAAGTCTTTGTTTCATGAGCTGCAATGGTCTGAGAATTCATGGCCAAGTAGTCACCTGCTGGCCATGGGCTGACCCTCAGAAAGCACATTTGGTCTGTGACTGGGCCAGTATTGCAAATATTATAGCAAGGTAGGACCTGCTGGAGTTTGTCCTCTGCTGATATCACCTTCCAGGCCCCAGCAATTTTAAAATCACATAACAAAGATCTTAGCAGTTAAAAGAGTATGAAGTGAAGTCAAATATTGGATTAAAGCTTAAAACCAGATAAGGGCTCCTCAAGTACTGCATGAGAATATTGGATTCTTGGGACTGAGACAAGGTAGTGAGGTATCCTTAGCTCTAAGACTCTAAATGATGATTATTCTACTTATTGAACATTTGTTAAAAGCCATAAAGACCGTGCATAAAAATACCATAGAGATTAGAGTAAGCTCTCACTAGACTTAGCGTGGAAATCTAGGACACAGACATAGAGACAATCTCCCAGAAGGTGTTTCAAGGCATACTGGTCAATGTCATACTAGTAAGAATGATAAGAATTAGAATATTATAAGAAGAATAACGGGGATTTCTAAAGCTTTGGAAGGTTTGCAAAGAACTTTTTTAATCCGTGGAGTCTCACAACAGTGGTATGAGTGAAATACTAAAGGTTTTGCTACCTTCATTTAACTATCTCAAGGGTCAAGGATAAAAACAAAGAGAGTCTATAGGGAATGTGTTGGCAAAGATGAATCAGTGCGATTACCCAAAGCAAACTTTGGGGGCAAAAAAAAGCCCAAACCCAAACCAGGTTATAGTCTTTCTCATCAGTGAAAAGGCTTTTGAGAGAAGACCACCAAGCTTTACCCTCCCATAAATACATACTTCCCACCTGCTATCCATTTTAGTTCTTGTGTTAGATGGTGAAATAACTCCAGTGCACAAATCTCAACTAGCAACAGGTTCCATGATCAGGTCCCAGCCAAGCCAGTTCACAATTTTAACAAGAAAGAGATGTAGTTGAAAGCAGAATGTTTAAAGGCCTGGCAATCCAGGGAGGGGCTTCAAATAAGATCTGGTGCATGAACCCCATGACAGAGGATTAGTTTAAAACTGGTGACTGAGAGGGAAACAAAGAGAGGAAGAAAATTGCAACAGCTAAAATGTTCAGTGCTGAAGCTGAACTGCAAACCTCTCAACTAGACTGTAGGGATTACAGAATCTTATGCTTCTGAGTCTGTCTTGGCCAGTGTCACAGGTACTTACTGGTAGGGCTCTGGATAAACACACCACCAGATGAGGCAGAGGTGGGGAAGGTTGGTGTACAATGTGCTAAGTTCTAAAAGAGCCCTGAGAAACATTCATTTGACAACCTACACTGAACAGAAATAAGATGAGAATCATGGAAAAAATGGTTGAATCCAAAACATGCAACTCCACACATATAAGGACAAGTCAAAGACGCAACAACATAATCGGATGGTGATTTTGATGTGTTCATAAGATCCAAGAAGATAGAGCATGCAAAGTCCCTGCAGACCTTGGAGCCACATAAATAAAAGGAATTAGGAATATAAGAGTTATGCCTTTATTGGTAGTTCGTAGAACTTAAGTTATAGCTTTTTCCAAATGTGAAAGACTAGTAGAGTCTTGCCCAGAGATCCCACGTTGCAAGTAGATCGGAAAGAAGGGGATTTTGGCAGCTGCTGAGATTTATATATATATACATATATATACATGTATATATATGTATATATATATACATGTATATATATGTATATATATATATACACATAGAGAGAGAGAGAGAGGCAGTTGCTGAAATATATATATACATATGTATATATGCCTGTCCTTTTCTCAGCTATTTGATTTCTGATACTGTGATACCGTGATACTGTGACACTTCCCTTCCCAAGGCCTCAGTTTCCCCCTTTGTAAAAAGAGAGGATTAGACTACATGACCTTTAGTCTCTTCTAGAATCAAAACTATCATCTTGTGACGTCTAAGATCTCTTGCTACTCTAAGATCCTTTGGTTCTAGCTATCAGTCAGAGGGTGGTACTCCAAAGTCTAACTCCAGTAGGCAATTGGGGCCTGTTTTAACAGTGCTCAGAATTCAGAAGGTACGCAGCACATCCCAGCCTGTGTTGGGCATAATGGGGAACAAAGTTGCTCCGGGATGGACATGCTAACTGGATCCTCCTCGGCCTGAAGTGGGGGGAGGGTGTCAAGGTTATGATTTTTTTGCCTTTTTGACGTTACTATCAATTATGCTGCCATCAGAGAGATACTGAACCCTTAGTTTTCTTATAAAAAAAGAAACTGGGTTTAATTAAACCATCAGTAACGTGGACCTAATTATTTTAGACAGTATTTAATTAATGTTTCATGGGTACCTAATGTAATTAAGGTTCCTTTAATAAGACCTTCTCTGACATTAAAATATATGGCCTTTATCTTCCTTATCAACCACAGTCTGGCAAGTTCGATTTGTCATTTTCACTAAAAGGTGTAGTTAGATGAAATAGAGCAGACTAAAAAATTAATCAGGCAAATTATACTTGTTTGTTTCTTTTTTTCCCCCCTCAAAGCCTAATAAGTTAAGTCTTTTAATTAGCAGTTCAGATACAAGTGTCCATGCTCCCTTTTTTCCTTTTAATCTGCCAAAGAGCTTCTTTTGTACATGAATTTTTGTACCCAAAGCAGATAGCAACTATCCTTTATTAATCACAGTGAAGGACTCAATCTTTACCATCGGGAAAAATAATGAGCTATTCTTTACATTAACAATGACGCCTGATTGTTTTCATATTTCATGCAGTTATTTTTTAAAGATTTAATTTTTCCTCACACTATGAATAAAACATTCTAAATAGACAAGCCACAACTGCCCTCCCCCACACCCCCCCAAAACAAATCCAAGCTGCATCCTACAATCTGGGATGGGCGATGTGCTTCTCCTTTAAGTCCAAAGGGGTGCTCTTCTCCCCTCACCTTGACCTTTTCCCCCTTCCCCCCTTGAGAAGAGCCATTGGCTAGAAATGCTGAAAGCCTGCTGGGAAGAGAGGTGGGAGGACATTGTATTGATCAGGGCTGTAATTGCTAAGGGAAAAAAATCACATTCAATCCAGGCAGAGAAAAATAGGCTAGAGAGAAATAGCATTCAAGTGGGAACCGTGATGTTCAAGTCTCAGCCATAGTTCCCCTAGAGAACCGGGTCCCAGCTATCTCAGCTACAAAGAGAACATGCCAGGTGTTCCCAGATTTCAGCACCTGGCCTCCACCATCAATGAGTAATTAAATTGGACAAACATTTACTAAGGGTCTGCTGGGCAGAAACCTGAAATACTGGGCGCTGACCAAAAGAGTCCTAGCCATGAGGTGGTTCAGCTAGGACTTTGTTCTGGGGCACCATAATTTAAGGGGCACAAAGTAGAGATACTATTTTAACCCATTTCCCCTGGGGAGGCAGGGAGGCAGGCAGAAAGGACTCACCCTAATTTGTCATAACTCCTTCTTTCTCAAAAGTTGTTTGGATACTTTTTGTTTTTACATCACCATCACTTCCAGCTATACTTCTCCCACCTGCCTTCCGTCCCCCAGAAGCTTTTCCTTGGAACAAAGAAACCAGCCAAGAAAAAGCAACAGACTAGGCAGCTACATCTGACAATGTGTAAAGCATTCCACAGCTCTAGTGTTCCCGTTTCTTCAGAGAAAGGAGAGAAATGCGCTGCTCCATTTGCCTCTTCAGAGGCCAGATTGAGTGTTAAAAGCACATACTATTGAACTTTTTAATGGATCTTTTCATTTACATTACTAGAGTCAGTGTGTACATTGATTCTCTGGTTCTCTTTATTTTAGTCAGTATCACTTCATAAAGTCTTTCCAAAGTTCTCTGAAGTCCTCATTTCTTCTGGGATGATAATATCATTCATATATCACAATTTGTTCAAGTCATTTCCGAATGGACGGGTATCTACTACTGGGTTTCCACATTGTCAAAGTTTGCTCCCACAACAAATGGGACCTTTCTATCTTTGAACTACTTGGAATATGTGCCCAACAGTGGCATCTCTAGGTCAAAGATTGAGTCATTGTCATAATTCCAAATTGTTTACTAAGGCAGTTGAACCAATTTACAACTTTTTAATCAGGAATGACAGAGCTGATTTCAGAATATTTTTCTGTTGCTTGCCCCAGGCACCAAAGGTGCAAGTACAGTAGGTCTGATGAAAAGCTGGTAGTAAAAGTAAATAGCTCAACAGAAGGCCTGATTCTCAGGGATATTACCTAATTGGGGGACACCACACAAACTTAGCCAGTCATAGGCTATAGAATGGATGGTGAAGGACAGGGAGGGTAAAACCTCTATTGAGATGAAAATCTAGGACACTATAGTGAGAACTGGGGAAGATTGTGATTGGCCTCCCATAGCTGGCCAACATCCTCCCCTTGACACCCTCTGCTTCAAAAAAGATATCGTGCAGGAAGCTAGGTGGTACAGTGGATAGAGCACCAGCCCTGAAGTCAGGAGGACCTGAGTTCAAATCTGAACTCAAGCACTTAAAACTTCCTAGCTGTGTGACTCTGGGCAAGTCACTTAACCCCAACTGCCTCAGGAAAAAAAAAAGATACTCTGTTGGGATTGGGTAGTGGATGAGGGCCAGCAGAAATCTCCCTGTGGGTTTTTCTACCTGATAAATAGTTACAAACATAAGATAGCTAAATGGTGCAATGGGTAAAGGACTGGACTTGGAGTCACAAAGACCTGCCTGAGCTGAAATTCAGCTTTAGACATTTAACAGCTATCTGAACATGGGGAAGTCACTTGACCTCTGTTCGCCTCAGTCTCCTCAACTGTAAAATGGACATAATATAGGGTTGTTATGAGAATCAAATTAGATAATATTTGTAAAGCAGCTTGCAAACCTTTAAGCATTATATAAAAGGTTAGCTATTATTGTTAGCTGTGAATGTACTGTAGTAAAAAGAATATTGAATTGGGAGTCAGAGGATTTGGGTGCAAATGCCAACTCTGCTATTTTATGACCTATATGACTGGGCAAGTCATGTGACCTCCTGGGACCTTAATTCCTCGTATACAAAATGAGAGGGTTGGACTAGACAGACTCTAAGGCCCCTTCCAGATCTCACTCTAATCCTACGTTTCTATCCTGTTAAATATCACAACTAAACAGATTCTCTGATCAAGTTGATCTTCCCAACTAAGCACTTAATGGGAACATGCTACTTCCTTTCAGGAATGCCTCTAGCGATGTTTCTTCCAAGATAAATAAAATGGTATGGAAAGAAAAACATAATTCAGAACTTCAGAACTCTGAGCCATGCAATAATCTATCACAAATTCAGAGAGCATGGTCATGGAGCACAGGGATGGAATGAAGCATACATTTGGGGGCATGCCCAAGTATGGGTCTGTATTGTTTCTTACAAAGGTGTACTTTACTGGAGTGAGGAGAGGTCATCTGGAAGTAACCAAATGTCAAAAAAAGCATGAATTTATTTTAAAAGAAATTGGTCAATGGCGTCTCTTTTATTGCAGGGTTAGTTAGCTCAAGGTAGTCTCTTCTCTAAAATCCATTTTCTCACATTGTCTCACCTCTGATTAGCTCTACAACCCACTAAGATGTGGTAACATTCTTGCACTGGCAAGAAGAAAGGGGTGTCATTCTGTAACTGAAGAACAAGGGCCCTCTGGGGTCTACTCCACTCTTCTAATATCAACCACTATATTAGTTGTGTGACAATGAACAAATCATCTCAACTCTGAGCCTCAGTTTCTTACTCTTTAAAATGGAGATAATAATTCCTGTTAAAAAGAGCTCCTGTGGCTCAAATGAGCTAATGTCATGTACAGCAGCTTGCAGACCTTGAAGTAAGACATAGCTAATGGCCATAAGGAAGAAACTAGGGCCAGACCTTTTTTCACAGCCTACAAACTATGGTTCTGAAATATCCTTCAGGATTGATCTATTAAAAGCCACCATTTTCACTTAATAGTATTTGATTTTTCCAATGACATGTAAAGATAGTTTTCAACATTGACTTTTGTAAGATTTTAAGTTCCAATTTTTTTTCTTCCTCCATCCTTTAGCTCCCCTTTCCCAAGACAGCAAGCAATCTGATATAGGTTATACACGTACAATCAAACTGAATTCTTGTTTTGTTTTTGGAGACAAGGTTAAATAACTTACCTAGGGACACATGGTTAGTAAATATCTAAGGGTTACATTTGAACTTGGGTCTTAGCTGTTCATTCACTTGGTCACCTAGCTGCCTCAAGGGCCACTATTTTCAAGTCAAAGACAAAGACTAAAAACCGAAAACCAAAATGCAATTTCTTCATTCAAGAAATTTGCCTTCTCCTGGGGGAGAATCCTCACCTGGGGGGGGGTCTTCTTGGCCTCATAAATTCCCCCAAAGAAACACATCCCAAAGGATGAGAGAACTTTGAAGCTGGAACCCCAACTGCCATCTATCCTATTCCCTCAGTTTACAGACAGGTGAAAGAGATCCAGAGAAGGAAGGAGACTTGATCACAGTGATAATAGCAAGTCATGAGGGGTGATTTCAAACCCACATGCTCAGCTTCCAAAGGCTTTCAAACCAGCATCCTTCCCACTACCTCTTTTAATCCTGGGCCCCAAGCTATAGACACACTGCTAAGTATAATGATTTATCCTTCCAATTACCACTGGTCATATAGTGTTGTAATTCACAAAGCAAATTATCCACTTCACAGTTAGTCTAAAGGAAAAGGCAGAGCTAATTGACTGAGAACAGAGCTGTCTGAGACACCTGCCTCCATGACACAGGTCATCAGAGTATATCTGTCTCTTCTTTAGATTTAGCATTTGGGAACAACCAATGACAGAATAAACAAAGCAGATGGAGTGAGCTCCAATCCTCTGCTAATTTCACTGTGTTCATAAAGAAGTTGCTGAAAGCTGAAGTTCCCAGAGCTGGTAAATGTGAGCATCTTCCCAAAAAAACTCACTGAAGTCCAAACTCCTCACACTTAGTGTCTGCTCCAGGGATGACCCAGAAATGGGTGAAAGTTTAAAGTCTTAGCTAGAGGAAATTAATTCACTTTTCATTTAGACCTGGCAGAGTGACACAATATTGTCCTGACCTGATATTTACTATTTGTGTGACCTCAAACGAACCATTTAACCTCTCTGAGACTGTTCTTCCTCAGTAAAATAAGGGATGTATTCTCTGACATGTTTCTTGAATAATAATCTGACATTTTATGGTGCTTTAAAACTTTGCAAAATATTTTCCAGACATATTATCAGAACTTCATAACAGCTCTATGAAGTAAGTACTGTGGGTATTATTATTTCCATTTTACAGGTGAGGAAGTTGAGGCTCAGAGATGATATTTTGCTCAAGGTCGCCCAACTAGTAAGTGGCAGAGAGAGAATTTGAATATAGGTCTTCCTTACTCACAATACATCATTTCATTCAATACTGACCCTGTGGGTTAATAAATCACAATCCCTAGGAATTCTGGTTTGTGAATCTGAACTGAAGTGGTACAGAGTTAACGTCAAAGAGCCCAACCTCAGATCCATTCAGTCACCCAACAAGCATTTATTAAGCACCTACAATGTGCTAGGCACTGTGCTGGGTGCTGGAGATGTAAAATCAAGACAAGCTCCTTGCTCTGCCCCTAAGAAGATATTCTGAAATCTGCTCCAGCTAATGAACACTCTACCATTCAAGAGGCAGTATGCACTGAGACCCTCCATATTTCCAGAATCTGCAACCTATATGGAAAAGGTTTGGGAAAATCCTTCACTCCAGACAGGTTAATAGAAAACCACTTTGCTTCAGTGTTAGTTACTTACTCTCAACATCATATCTCTCTGAACCCCTAACTGAAAATTACAAAGATCACATCCCTTTTCTCAATAACCCATATGCTTGTTCTGAAAGCTCCCAGAGTTCCCTGCTGCCTCACTGTGGTGTAGTGGGCAGAGTGTGAGACTAGTTGGCAAGAGAACTGAGTTCCAGTCTCAACTCTTGAATCCTTTGAGTCTCCATTTCAACCACAAAAAAATTAAAGGGGCACAAAAAATGGGGAGCCACCTAGATGGTGCAGTGGATAGAGTGTCGACCCTAGAGTCCAAAGAATCTGTGTTCAAATCCAGCCTCAGATACTTTATACTTACTAGCTGTGTGATCCAGAGCAAGTCACTCAACCCCAATTAATTGCCTCACCAAAAACAATTAATTTTTTAAAATGAGAGATGAGTGAAGTTAAGCAGAACCAGTAAGACAAAGTCTAATGATCACAGCATGAAGGAAAGGTTGCCTGGAAGACTTTGGAACTTGGATCAATGCAGGAAATGATCGTGATTGAATCACATTTTTTGCCTTTTGGCAAAGAGATGGCAAGTATAGGTATAGCATGTAATATACATTTTCGGACATGACCAACATGTTGATCTGCTTTGCTTGACTGTACTTATTACAAAAGAAGGTGGGAGAATTTGGGGATGGGACTGGAGTGAGATGTGAAAAGAGAAAAGGACAATTAAGAAATATTTGTAAAAGAAAAATAAAGCAGGACTCAGACTTAGATGACATATAATAGTCAATGCCTATGAAACCTCATCAGTTAGCGTGGCACTTCTGTGACAGAGAGCAAAATAAGCTCAAAGTTTCTGAGCTGAGAAAATTGAAAGAGAGTAGGGGTTATATTTGCACAGCTGTTTTATATTCCCTAATTGAGACCCCCTCAGAACATTGTCAGAAGTAGGGGAAGGGTACAGGTGTTTACAAAAGGTAAAGAAACCATGACAATAGTAATATAATTGTAAAAGGTCCTAAACTTGGCTCCAAAACCCAGCATCAATTTTCAGAAGCATTTTAAGCTTTCCTTCCTTTGGCAGCAGAGTTGGGCAGGCTGAATGAAATGAATGCTATAAATTAGTACTTTTAAATTTTAATTTTTTGTTGATGCCTTGGAGGTATTTTTATACATTCCTATCCATTTCAAGTATATATATATACATATATGTATATATATGTATATATATACACACACATACATACACACACACACACATATATATATCTCATACTGAACTTTCCATGAAACAAATTAAAACTGGCTAAGCAAAACCCATCAATAAAGAAAGAGTTTGATAGCATATGTAACATTCTATACCAGCAGTCCCCTATCTCTTTCCAAAGACGAGTAATGTATATAAAACAGTAAATTATGAAAATAAATTTAAAATGAAGAAAAATTACAGAATATTGTTAGACATCATCATATTATTATTACTGATTGCAATAAATCCTTTCCAATTCCTTGTTTTAAAAAATGATTTATTGATGCCTATTGTTTTTATATCATAGCCATATCATACCCCTCCCAATGAGCTCTTTTTATTAAAAAATTTTAAAATGGGACAAGGCAACACAGTCACTTTGTCTGGCTGGGTGTGTACCATTTCATACCCATAGTCCCTCACCTTTTACCAAGAGGAAGATGGGAGGGCTAAGCCATTCCTAATAAAAATGGAGAACTATAGAAGATAATGTAAGTTTCTTCTAGGAAGAAGAAAGAAAACATTAGAAGGAGGGAAGGACAGAAAAATAAGAAAGAAAGAGAAAGAGACAAAGAAAGGAAGGAAGGAAGATAAAAAGGAAAAGGAAAGGGAGAAGGGAGAAGGGAAAAGGGAAAAAAGAAAAGGGAAAAGGGAAAGGGAAAAGGGAAAGGGGAAGGGGAAGGGGAAGGGAAGGCAAAGGAAAAAAGGAAAGGAAAGGGAAAGGGAAAGGGAAAAAGAAAAGGAAAGGAAAAAGGAAAGGAAAGGAAAGAAAAGAATGAAGGCTGGGGAAAAAGAGATTTCACTATGCAAATGATGAGGAACCCTTCCCCCTATAGCTGCCACTGGAATACTTTAAAGCAAATTCAAATCAGCGAATCATTTTAATCAAATTGAATTTCGATGATAGCCTTTCATGTAAAATCTCATTTAGGTTGAATTACCCGGTCACGACTTGTGTGCTCCTTCTAGGACAAGGTTAAAGAGATTACATTCGGGTTCATGTCAGCAGCATCTGCTAGTTAGGGCCCCGAATGCCGACTTAATGAGAGACATTCTGATTCATCTATTGCAAAGGCTTCTGTTTTAGGCAGGTGCCCAGGAGATGTTAGTAATTTCCATTGCTCCCTGGCATGATGTTATCAGAGTTGAAAAAATCATGCATCATTGTCTCCTGATGTATAAAATATACGGATATATTATATATATATACATATATATATAGTCACTTAGTAAAATTTCTAATCCAGTGCTAATATCACCCCTACCCTCTCAACCCCCTCCAACCCCCACTTTGCAGAGCTAAAAGGAAGTAATGTTTCTCTTTTGAAAGGGAGATTTTTAGGAGGGGGGGAATGATGTGTGCATATTTTCCTAGTAATACACAAATCATCTGGAGCTGAGTGCCATGTGACACAAAGAAACAGAACAATTGTTTTTATTATACACATCCTAGAGAAAAGCAGGGATGCATTATGGACAGGATTCGTGATGAAGAGACAAGGGAGGTGAAGTCCTCAACCCCGTTAGTACCAGAAATTCTTGTATCCATTTTTAAATGACAGATATCCATTTTTTTTAAATTGTCTATTTCGATTCAGAAGTCTTTGGGGGGAAAGAGCTTAAAAGATGCCTCTGTAATTACTGTAACAAGAAGGGGTTCAGACCATTAAAATCATCTTTGGCAATTCAGCATGCTTCCCGTTATTTATGTGGAAGCACCTGATAGCACAATGTGGTTTGCCACACTGTTTTCTGTCTACTCCTTGATCCCTTTTTGCCAGTGCATAAATGGTCATTTCTTAGACCTGTATTACAAGGGGCATGCACTCCAAAATTAATCAGGCCATCTAGTCAAGGAAGAATAATTTACATAAGAGACATCTGTAATCATAAAGAGAAAACAGAACAAAATTGGAGGGGAAAATGGATAGGTACCCTCTTGTAATTATCTTTTTTTCTAGCATATTTCTACCATAAGCAGTGCTGGGGGGGGTGAAGGTGGAGGTGGTGAGACTTTTTGTATTTTTGTTTTAAAAAAGCCCAAGATAAATTCCAATCATTTTATTTTTATATTAAAAATCCCCGTTGCTTCTACCCAACCTCACATTATTGTGCAAACCTACAAACCTGTCAACTGGACAAGTCCTTGACAAACCGCAATTTAAATATTCATTTCAAGTATGCATAAAAAAATCATATTAAGAAGATGGGCAATTTTCTCAACAGGCCTATCATAATCATGAGAAGACTTGATTATTTGTGGCAGGGGATACTGGTGAGCACCCGATGGACAGGTGTTTGGGCTCAAGAAAACATATTCATTTCTCCAGAGTTTGAACAAATGGAGATTTCAAATAAAGATAACAAAACTTTCTTGTTTAAAAATTCAAGACAAATAAATCTAAGAACTTTGGGGGCAAATTGGGGCACCATCTTCAACAATTGGGGAATTGTACCTATTTATTTACTAGTTCTGGTCCACAAATATATTTTCAAATACTTGGGGGTGTTTTAGCCATGGGAACAACAACCATTCTGGTTTTCTCCACCCCCCCAACACACACCTAAGATTAAAAAAAAATAAAAAGGAGAAGCTCCACAGTGTCTGCTTAAATTTGTCCCATCTCCAGGACGCAAAAAATCACTAGTAAAATGTGATGCTGACAGTTTTCACAATGCTGAATTCTAAGGTTTAAGACAAGTAGCTGAAAAGGGGGTTTTGTTTGGGGAGAATAAAAACAAATGAACTATCTTGTCAGGATATATAAAGTACCTGTGATGAGACAGTTCATCTAAGAGGTACAGTAGATGGTAGGTTCCAGGGGCATATTGTTTAAAAGCCTTGATTCTTTGAGTCGGCCCTGAACAACTGCAAGAACAGTTGACACAAATGAATACAATCTTAGATATGTTGCTGTCTTTTAGTACTTGTGCTGTGGCTAACATAATAGCTGTTTAAGGTACCTTATTATTTCGATTTGGAAAACTGCATCCTTTGTATTAGGTCTTGTACCCCAGCATGCAAGATGGATATAAGTATTTGATAAGACACAATTACAGATATCTACTATTTGAAAGGTGAGTTGGAATGATTTTTCTGCAAGGAGTTCTTAGTTCAGTTCAAGTCTCCCTTAGTTTTTCAGTCCTCTAGATCAGTAGCTGAGCAAAATTCTGGCATTGGAAAAAGTGCAGGTAGTCAGCAGGAAAGGGCTTTGCCAATTCCAGGGCTATAGGTCAGATACACAGGCAGATAGAAACTGGCATTTATGGGTAGCAAATTAGTATTTACAGATGAATAGCTCCACTGGACAGTACAAGAACTGGTTTGAGGTAACTAAATATTCACGAAAGTTAATATTTTTCATGTGCAAATGGAAACAGTAGGAAAAGGGCTAGCCTTGGAGGCAGAGGACTTGAGGGCAAATCCTACTCCCTGTGGCTTAGTATGTCTCTCTCTGTAAGCTTCAGTTCAGTTCTCTGGGCCTCGGTTTCACATCTGTAAAATGAGACACCTTGACTAAATGTGGCCACTGAGGTCTCTTTCAACTGTAAATCAGTGTTCCCAAGGTAAGAAAAGTGATGGGTGTACATTTTCCTAGAGATCTTACCTTCTGGATGGAATAAAGAAATGACATTTTCCTGAGGCAAAGACCCAAAGAGCATTTTTTGCCTTCCAGGGGAAAAAGCTTGAAGGAAACCAAAGGACAATATGATAAGTTTTACTAGAAATGAATGGATGGTAAATAGACGATTTTCCTCAATGGCACAAAAGCGTTCACTCAAAGGAGGAAGAGGCCCTCTTCCTAAGCATGAGTGATCCTGAAGCCTGGAAAGGTCAGTTTAAAATTTGATGACCTTTCCCAAATTCCCTTAATCTTAGGGCCTTCCCTCTATTATCTCCAGTTTACACTGTGTGTGTGTATGGGGGGAAGGGGAGAGAGACAGAGATCCACACAAATGATACACATATATATGGATAGATAGATATAGATACAGACATTGTTTGTATATAGTTTGGGTTGTTTTACACATTGTGTCTCCCATTAGACTGTAAGCTCCCTAAAAGTAAGGACTGGTTTTTTTGTCTTTCTTTGTATCCTCAGTGCTGAGCACAGTGTCCTTCCCATAGTAGGTACTTAATAAATGGCAATTGATTGACTAGCCATTTAATATATCTGGGATCTTCAAGTCATTAATATCTCTAAGATTTAGTTTTCTCACTTGTAAAATGAAGGATTACACTAGTTTACTCCAAGATCTTTTCTACCTCTAAATCTATAACTATAAAAAGCTAAGAAGGAAATGACTGAGAGTTCAGTTAAAGTCTAAGAAAAACTATCTTTGCCTATCAATACCAGAGGCATTTGTAAGTGCCACTGGCACCAAGGGAAATAAAAAACAGAGGAGAAAGATAAAGAAATAAAGAAGGAAAATGAGATATGGAAAGGAATTTGGAGAAAAGGAAAGAAAGATGGTTAAACAAAAGAAAGAGATACTTTTGGTAGGATGTAGTTTAAAAAAAAATCATCGTGTACCCCACCCTAATTTGGTCCCAGAGTCCTAGATTGCCTCCTCCTGGCTCGATCAGAAATTGTTGCTACTAGCCTTTGGCGAAGGATTCTGGATCAGGCAACAATCCATGATAACTGCATTCTATGACCAATGCATGTGGGGGACACCTAGTAATCACTGTTACAAAAAATTATGAACATGAGCACCAAAAAAAGGAATTTCCATAAACAGAGAGGTTTCTATAAGAAACTGCAACTTTTCATTTCCAATTGCTTGGCAATTACCTTTTATCATGTTAAGGAAAAGAAAGTATCTCTCAACACAGCAGGTGGTAAATTTGATTTAAAAAAAAAATCCACTCATCAGTGTTGAAAAATAATCCATGCAAATGTTTTGAAAATAAAAAGCTGTAAAAAAATGAAAGGGAAAAAACCCACTCTACATATATTATTGTAAATTTAGAGTTTTATGAGTTTTCTAGAAAGCTTATTATCTTCCTGATATTGAACCAGTTCTTATATTCCCAGTTAAAAATATCGTCCTTAACTATCATGTATTCTTTTCTTTAAAATCTCTTCCTTGGTTTTATTTGTCAGCATCTGGGTATTTTGTGAAAGACGTGGGCTGGAGCAGCATGTCCAGTGGAGAGGGAAGACCTGGATTGGAGTAACGGCTGGGCCATTTCCTGGCTATGATAGAATCTGGGAATTTCAGAGCTGGGAAGAACTTGAGCAAGGATCTGGTACAAACCATACTCAGAGGAATACTCCACTAGAACATATGAAATAAGCAGTCATAGCTTCTGCCTAAAGATCTCTAGTGACAGGGAACTCACTACTTCCCTCCTTAGACAGCCCATTGCACTTTTGTTAGCAAGTTCTTCTTAATGTCAGGCCTAATTTCCATGTATTAGTTCTGACTACTAGCTCTCACCTCGGAAAAGAAAAAACTATCACCCTGAAAGCTTTCTTAATGCAGCCTAAGATCAAATTAGTTTTGTTTGGCTACTGTAAAGTGCTGACAGCTCAGATTTAGCTTATAATCCACTAAAAGTCCCAGATCTTTTTTTAGATGAGCTAACTACTGTCTCACCACGCCTCCTCACCCTGCATTTACGGAGATGATTTTTTTAATCTAGGTGTACGACTTAATATTTATACTTATTAAATTTTACCTTCTTAGTTTTAGCCTCATCTGCTAGCCTATCAAAATTCTTTGGAATCCCCACTCTGTCATGTAGTGCATTAGTTAGCCTTCCTAGCTTTGCATCATATGCAAATCACATGACCTTAGAGACATCACCTCCTCTCTCTTTTGATTTCCTCATCTGCCACATGATGGAGTTGGACTCAGATGGCCTCTAAGGGACCTTCCAGCTGTGATTCTAGGGTTCTATCCTGCATCATCAATATGGCTCATTCATTCTTTTGGCCTACATCTTTATGTCCCTACTACATGTCCTTACATGACAATAACAAATAACAAATGACAGTAAATAACCACTTAATTACAAATAACAGTTACAATAATATAGATAGATAGATAGATAGGTAGGTAGATAGATAGATAGATAGATAGATAGATAGATAGATAGATAGATAATTCAGCTTCTCTCACCTAATGTCATACGGGCAGGGTAGTAGAGTAGCAATATAGATTACTTGGATATGGATTCATATCCTAGCTCAGCTCCTTAATATATGTGTGACCTTGGACTGCCCTATTTTGAGCTTCAGTTTCCTTGTCTGTAAAGTGAGGGGACTGGACTAAATGACCTCTAAGGTCCCTTGTGGATCTCACATTCTACTTATTACTATTACATCAATTTCCCTTCAAAGTTGAAGATCATTATCACTCTTGGGGAAAGTTCCTGGCATGTGCAATGCTGGTTTTTCAAATCTCTATATTGACGATACCTCAGTCAATTTAGGCCAGAGCTGGAGAAGGGAAGCATCAAGAAGGCCAAAGGCTCACAGCACTTGGGTGGAGCTCTGTTTTTATGTGATTTGTGTATATTTCATATCCCCTAGTCCCTATAGATTGAGAGGGACCAGAGAGGGTAGAGACCTGGATCTATGCTGGCCTCTATGTTTCCCCCACAGTGCTTAGTGCAAGGCTTTGCCCAAAGTAGTCATTCAATAAACATTTGCAGACTGAAACAAAGGAGTATCTGTCTACACATAGTAGGTGCTACATAAATGCTTATTTGCTCCCTTTTCCCTCTCCCCTTTACAGAGAGGTGACATAACTTACCAAGGTCACACAAGCAGAAGTGGCAGAGCTGGGTTTGGAGCACAGACCCTTGGATGCTAACACTTTTTTTACTGCCCTCCCATAACACCCCAGTTCATATGTGGTGTCCATATGTAAATGGAAGGCATAGTCTATGGCGAGCGTATATTGTGACATATATGCATGTACATGTAATATATACGAAGTGCTCTGCAAACAATAGAATTGTGAGCTACCATTATGAGGTGCTATTATTCCTATTTTACTGATGAGGAAACTGAGACTCGGAAAAGGTAAGTGAATTAACTAAGATCACACATTTAATAAAGTATATGAGGCATAGAGTTCAATTCACTATACTGTTCCCTCCATTGGACCAGGGGCTCTTAACCTGGAGTCCATGAACTTGTTTTTTTTTAAATTTTGGTAACTATATTTCAATATAAATGATTCCTTCATAATCCCCTATGTTTTATTTCATATATACATAAAAAACATGATTCTGGCAAGGAGCCCGCAGTGTTCAGCAGACAGACCAGAAAGCAAGCTAAGTTCCAAAACAGCTGAAGAACCCCTGTTCTGAAACCACACTGTCCATTAGGAGATACAGTTGAGAAGAAAATGGTCAATTCTTTTCCTAACTGTTCTAATAACTTCCATTTTTTGATGAAAAAAGCATATTGCCTCAACCTAGTCAAAATAACCACAAATTAAAACAAAACAAACAAACAAACACCTGAGTGCTGGGAAGCATAAAGAAGCCTTTATTATCTCCTGGTCCCTACCTCGCCACTTCCCCAGAGAGCACTTAAACTACTCCTGCTTGATCTTGCCAAATCTCAACAAATCCACTAGTCCCACCCATTCAATTTAGGACCAGAAGAATATAGTTCCACACTTCTCTCTCCAACAAAATTAGGAGTTCCCAGAGCACAAGAGCCACATCATGTTTACCCTGCACCTCTTATACACCTTCAGCAGTTTGTTTAATTGCTTGTTGAATTGAAACTTCCCATATCCACAGGTTCTTAAAAAGTGTTTGATCCAATAACTAGATAATAGGATTTAATCTGGAAGAGGCCTTAAAAACCACTAGTTCAATTTCCTCAACAGACAGAGAAGTAAACTGAGGCCCTTCCCAGCTCCTTTCCTAGGTAGTAAGAAGCAGAGCCTGGAACTAAACCAAGCCCAGTTAGTTTCCTACTCAAATGCTCTTTGTACTGCTCCATGCTACCTCTTACCAGAGGCATGATGTAGGAAGGGAGGGAAGAAAAAAGGAGAGGTGACAACAACAAAAGGAAATGTATCTACATCTCCCTCCTTTGTGGAAGAGGTACAGGTCCAGAATGTTACAAACTCTTTCAGAAGCAGTCACTATGCTGGTTGAGTTTGACTAACTCTTTATTCTTGTTACGAGATAATTGAATATGGGATGGGATGGGGAAGGGGAGAGTGCTATAAAAACAAAAATGTTGTTTTTATTCAGTCTTGTTTGACGCTTTGTGACCCCATTTGGGGTTTTCTTGATAAAGACACTGGTGTGTTTTGCCATTTCCTTCTCTGGCTCATTTTACCATGAGGAACAGACGCAGAGTTAAGTGACTTGAACAAGAGTAACATAGCTAGCAAGTGTCTGAGGCTGCATTTGAACTCAAGCTTGGGAACTCCAGGCCTAGTATTGTATTCACTATGCCACCTAGCTGCCCAAATAATGCTGATACAACTTTTTAAAAAGACAAAATAAATGGCCAAGCATGATAGCATATGTCTATGATGCCAGCTACCAGGGAGACTGAATCTTTTTTTTTTAATAAAGCTTTTTATTTGCAAAACATATGAGTGACTTTTCAACATTGACCTTTGCAAAAAAACTTTTTTTTTCCCAAGCTTTTCCTTTCCCTCCCCCCTCCCCCCACCCCTAGATGACAGGTAATCTAATACATGCTAGATAGGATAAATTATATGACAAGTACAATACATGTATACATATCTATACAGTTATCTTACTGCACAAGAAACATCAGATCTAGAAAGAGAAGAAGAAAAAAAAACAACCTAAGAAGGAAAACAGAATGCATGGAAATATTCACAGAAAGCATTAAAATGCTGTGTTGTGGTTCACTCTCAGTTCCCACAGGCCTCTCTCTGGATGTATATGACTATCTTCATCGCAGAACAACTGGTTTGAATCACATCATTGTTGAAGAGAACCATGTCCATCAAAATTGATCATCGTATAGTCTTGTTGCTGTGTATAATGTTCTCCTGGTTCTGCTGATTTCACTCAGCATCAGTTCATGCAAGTCTCTCCAATCCTCTCTGAAATCCTGTTGGTCATTTCTTACAGAACAATAATATTCCATAACATTCATATACCATAATTTATTCAGCCATTCTCCAATTGATGGGCATCTTTTCAATTTCCAGTTTCTTGCCACTACAAAAAGGGCTGCCACAAACATTTTTGCACATGTGGGTCCCTTTCCCTCCTTAAAAATCTCTTTGGGATATAGGCCCAGTAGAAACACTGCTGGGTCAAAGGGTATGCACTGTTTGATAACTCTTTGAGCATAGCTCCAAATTGCTCTCCAGAATGGTTGGATCTGTTCACAGTTCCACCAACAATGTATCAGTGTCCCAGTTTTCCCACATCCCCTCCAACAGCTATCATTATCATTTCCTGTCATTTTAGCCAATCTGACAGGTGTGTAGTGGTATCTCAGAGTTGGCTTAATTTGCATTTCTCTGATCAATAGTGACTTGGAGCACCTTTTCATGTGACCGGAAATAGTTTCGATTTCTTCGTCTGAAAATTGTCTGTTCATATCTTTTGACCATTTGTCAATTGGAGAATGGCTTGAATTCTTATATATTTGAGTCAATTCTCTATATATTTTAGAAATGAGGCCTTTATCAGAACCTTTGGATGTAAAAATATTTTCCCAGTTTACTGCTACCCTTCTAATCTTATCTGCATTCATTTTGTTTGTACAAAAACTTTTCAACTTGATATAATCAAACTTATCTATTTTGTGATTAATGATGACCTCTAGTTCTTCTTTGGTCACAAATTCCTTCCCCCTCCACAGGTCTGAGAGGTAAACCATCCTACATTGTTCTAATTTGTTTATAATATCATTCTTTATGCCTAGATCATGAATCCATTTTGACCTTATCTTGGTATATGGTGTTAGGTGTGGGTCAATGCCTAATTTCTTCCAGACTAGTTTCCAATTATCCCAGCAGTTTTTGTCATATAGTGAGTTTTTATCCCAAAAACTGGGGTCTTTGGGTTTATCGAACACTAGATTACAATTGTCATTGAGTATTTTGTTCTGTGAACCTAACCTATTCCACTGATCCACTACTCTATTTCTTATCCAGTACCAAATGGTTTTGGTGACCACTGCTTTATAATATAGTTTTAGATCTGGTGCAGCTAGGCCACCCTCATTTGCATTTTTTTTCATTAATTCCCTTGAAATTCTTGACCTTTTGTTTTTCCAGATGAATTTTGTCGTTATTTTTTCTAGTTCAGTTAAATAATCTCTTGGGAGTTTGATTGGTATAGCACTAAATAGATAGATTAGTTTAGGTAGTATTGCCATCTTTATTATATTCGCTCGACCTATCCAAGAGCACTTGATGTTTTTCCAATTGTTTAGATCTGACTTTATTTGTGTGGAGAGTGTTTTGTAGTTTTGCTCATATAGATCCTGACTTTCAGGGAGACTGAATCTTGAAGATTTCTTAAACCAGTCATCAAACATGGCCAGTATGCTTTGGCAACACTCCCAAATGTAGCCAGAACTAGATTAAAATGTAACTGGGAAATACTCAACAAAATAAATAAAAACTACAATAAGACAAAGATAATATCACATTTTAAAAATAAGTCAATATGCCATATCCATTTGATTTTAATTCCACTGTCTTAAACTCAAGAATCCAGAACTGCAGTGAGTTAAGTTGGTTGAATATTTACAGCACATCTGGCAAAAAAGATGTTAAGATCAGGGGGCCATTTGGCTGCCTATAGAGGGGCAAACTGGCCCATGTTAGAAATAGAAAAAGGTCTTTTCCACATTGGTGGTAAGATTGTGAACTGGCAGAAGATGCTGCTAGAGGTAGGAATTCAAGACCAAACTCTGCTACTTGCTACACACGTGATCTTGGACATGTTTCCAGCTCTTAGCTTCCTGTTCTAGCAAATGAAAAGATTGGACTAGATAGAAAGGGTTCTTAATTCAGGATCCATGGATCGTCAAGAGTGTGCACGATTTCAGGGGGTTCATGAACTTGGATTGGAAAAATATGCACATCTCTAACTGATATCTCGTACTTTTTTCCAGTTATTAATGTAGGTGACAAACCATTGTTCTGAAAAGAGTTCCATAGGCTGTGCAGAAAGCAGCAAGATAGTATGCTGTATGAATCAGTTCAGCCATTCTGGAAAGCAATTTGGAACTGAGACTACAGAGTTATGAAATTATGCCTATCCTTTGTGGTAGATATCAGTTAATTAGTATAACACAGAAAAAAATCAGAGACAAATAAGCATGGTACTCTTGTGTTTGGTAAACCCAAAGAACCTAGCTCCTAGAGTAAAAATTATTTACAAAAATTCTTGAGAAAACTGGAAAGCAATCTGATAGAAACTATATACAGACCAATACTTTAGATCATATACCAATGGATATATAACTTAGAAATAAATGGCTACATCATAAATGAATTAGAGTAGCAAAGGAGAAATTGCCTTTCAGATCTAGGAATGGGGAAGAGTTCATGACCAAATAAGAGATAGAGAGTATCAAAGAAAATGAAATGAACTATATTGATTACACAAAATTAGAAAGTATTTGCACAAAGACAAAACAGCTAAATTTATAGAGGAAACAGATAAATGGGTAAAGAAATTTTTGCAGAGTTTTTTCTGATAAGGATCTTACTTCCAAGATATATAAAGAACTAATTCAAATTTCTCAATTAATAAATGGTCAAAGGATAAGAACAGGTCATTTCCAAAGAAAGAAATCAAAGATATCAAAGGCCATAAGGAAAAAAAAAATTGGTCCAAGTTCCTAATAATTAGAGAAATTCAAATTAAAACAACTCTTGAATTTTCACTTCATTCTCTTAAGATTTACAAAGATGACAAAAAAGAAAATACCAAATGTTGGAGGGGCTGTAGAAAACAGGCACACTGATATAATACTGGAATCGTAAGGTCTAACTATTATGAAAAGCTATTAGGAATCATGCCCCAGAAGTCACTAGACTTTTTATGCTTTATGAATCAGTGACAGACCTATGCATCAAAGAGCTCATATAAAAGAAAAAAGACCTATATGTACAAAAATATTTATAGCAGGTCTTTTTGTGGTAGCAAAGAACTAGAAACAAAGAAGGTACCTGTCAATTAGAAAACAGCTGAACTATGGTAAAAAAAATGGGAAGTAATATTATTGTGCTGTAAGAAATGATGAAGGGAACAGTTTCAGAGAAACCTGGGAACACTTGTATGAACTAATGCAGAGTAAAGGAAGCAGATGAAGAACAATTTACACAATAACAACAAGGTTGTAAGGATGCAATTTTAAAACTCTCACTAATGCAATAAACAACCATAATTCCAGAACACTTATGATGCTATCCACCTTCCAACATTAAGGCGATGGATTTAGGGTACAGATCGTAAAATATAAAAAGGCATATAATGTATGTATATATGTATGTATGTATTGGACATGGCCAGTGCAGGAATTTGTTTTGCTTGAATATATGTATTTGTTATAATAGACTTCACCAAACTGCCACAACGGTCTTTGACACAAAAGAAGACTAAGAACCACTATTCTAGTGAATTACTATGGGACCTCCTTTCATGCTTACTGATCTATGAAACCTGAATCTAGGTACCCTTCAGTTTGATTTTGTATTCTTACAAAATAGCCATAGTTACTTAATTGCATTATTATACCAATTAAAATAAGTCTAGACAAATAATAATAGTAATAATAAGTCAAAACTTTGCAACAATTTGGAACCATTTTTAGAAGTCAGTAAAATTAAAAGCATGCTTGAAAATTATCAAAAAAATCTTGAACTAGGGACAGATGATTTAGTGTCTTTCCATGAATATTTCAGGGCTCACAGTGTCAGGGCTAACCTCTCCAGATATAACCCAGTAACAAGGTTGCTGGGTCCTGTGTTTGGCACTCAGAGTATATACACACAGATAAAAGAGTTCCCTACCATCAAAGAACTTCCTTCTCACCACAAAGTCAAATTGAAAGTGCCCCAGATTCAGAGCTAGAAGTGACCTAAGCAATCATGATGCAGTGATAGATATCTAGTGGATAGAGAAGACCTAAGTTCAAATTGTGCTGTTCATACTTACTGGCTCTGTGTACTTGGGCAAATCTCTCAGCCTCACTTTCTTTATCTGTAAAAAATGAGATAACAAGAGCACTTACTTCATGGAGTCATTGTGAGGATCAAATGAGATAATGTATGTAGTGATTTGCAAAGATTTTTTTCTTAATAGCTTTTTATATTTCCAAATGCAAAGATCTGGAACTATGCTCAAAAGGTTATCAAACTGTAATACCCTTTGACCCAGCAGGATTTCTACTGGGCCTCTATCCCAAAGACATCATAAAGAAGGGAAAGGGACCCACATGTGCAAAAATTTTTGTGGCAGCAAGAAAATGAAAAGTGAATGGATGCCCATCAATTGGAGAATGGCTGAATAAATTATGGTATATGAATATTATGGAATATTATTGTTCTGTGAGAAACAACCAACAAGATGATTTCAGAGAGGCCTGGAGAGACTTGCATGAATTGATGCTGAGTGAAATCAGCAGAACCAGAAGATCATTCATTATACACAGCAACAAGACTATACAATGATCAATTCTGACGGACATGGCTCTCTTCAACAATGAGGTGATTCAAACCAGTTCCTATTGTTCAATGATGAAGATAGTCATATACATCCAGAGAGAGGCCTGTGGGAACTGAGTGTGGACCACAACATAGCATTTTAACGCTTTCTGTGAATATTTGCTTGCATTTTCTTTTCCTTCTTAGGTTTTTGTTTTCTCTTTCTAGATCTGATTTTTCTTGTGTAGTTAAGATAATTGTATAGATATGTATACATATATTGGATTTGTCATATAATTTAACATATTTAACATGTATTAGACTACCTGTCATCTAGGGGTGAGGGTGGGGGTGAGGAAGGGAAAAATTTGGAACAAAAAAGACTTTGCAAAGGTCAATGTAGAAAAATCACTCATATGTTCTTACAATAAAAAGCTTTAATTAAAAAAATACATGCAAAGACAGTTTTCAACATTCACCTTTGCAAAACCTTGTGTTCCAAACTTTTCTCTCTCCCTTTCTCCCCCCTTCCCATAGAGAGCAAGCAATCCAATATAGATTAAACATGTTCAATTTTTCTAAACATGTTTCTACTTTTATTATGCTACACAAGAAAAATCATATCAAAAGGAGAAAGGAAAAAAGAGAAAGCAAAACAAACAACAAAAAGTGAAAATAATAAGCTTCATTCACATTCAATCTCCATAGTTCTCTCTCTGGATGCAGATGACTTCATCACAGATCTATTAGAATTGCCTCTAATCACCTCATTGTTGAAAAGTGCCAAATCCAAGTGATTTGCAAACCTTAAAGCACTATATGAATGTTATCTATTATAAGATCAGCCCCTCTATTTTACAAAGGAGGAAGCTAAGGACCATTTGGCAGATTTAGGATTTGAGCCCAGGTCCTTTGCCCACAGAGCTCCCAGCTCTTTCCACTATACTGCAAAGACTTGCACAAAATAGATGCTTCATCAGTTTGTTGAATGAGAAAGTTTCACATTGCCTCCCCACTGAAAACTCCTTAGATTTAGAGACCAGATCTAGTTTATTTGGAACAAAGTTAGGTGGAGGCCTGCTGTACTCTAGACTACAGAAACCACTCCAAACAGAGTGCTTATATCTTACTTTACATCAGGAGATCTTAACCTTTTTTCCAATACAACTTCATAGATCCCCTGAGACCTGGGACCTGACACCTCAAGTTAAGAACCTCTATCTTAACTGGAAAATGAATGGAAGCCCATCAGTGGGGGAATGGCTGAATAAGTTATAGTATATGAATGTTAGGGAATATTATTGTTTTATAAGAAACGATCAGCAGAATGATTTCAGAAAGGCCTGAAGAGACTTACATGAACTGATGAGAAGTGAAGTCAATAGAATCCAGAGAACATTGTACACGTCAACAACAAGATTATGTGATGACCAGCTCTGATGGATGTGGTTCTTTTCAACAATGAAGTGATTCAGGCCAATTCCAATAGACTTGTAATGGAGAGAGCCATCTGCACCCAGAGAGAAGACTGTGGGGACTGAGTGTGGATCACAACAGTATTTTCACCTTGTTGTTGTTGTTTGCTTGTTTTTTCTCTCATGTTTTTTTTTTCTTTCACCTTTTGATCTGATTTTTCTTGCACAATTTGAAGAAAATGGAAATATGTTTAGAAGAACTGCATATGTTTAACATATATGGGATTGCTTGCCATCTAGGGAAGGGAGTAGAGGGAAGGGAGGGAATAAATTTGGAACACAAAGTTTTGCAAGGGTGAATGTTGAAAACTATCTTTGCATGTATTTGAAAAAAGAAAAAGCTATTAAAATTTTAAAAAAGAACCTCTCTCCTAAAGGCAACCAGGTATCACTGGGGCTTTTTTAGTTTGGGATTGACATGGTCAGACTTGTGCTTTACAAATAGCCATTTGACAACCTGCAAAGGAATGCTAACTTAACTTTTCTGAGTTTCTACTGCATCACGTATTTGTTATACATGACCTAACGGACTGTTGTAAGATTAAAAGGAGATAAGAAGTATACAACATTTTGTAAACTTGCAAAACACAAGAGAAATGAATGACTGAAAAGATACTTGTAGCAAGTCTACTCTCAGACCTCATGCTCTCAGGCCTCACTCTCCCAGACGATGGATGGATACAATTCTCCCCAAGGGCTCCAGGGGTACACTGAGATGTTCCAGAGGTATCTTTTCTCTGATGTTCTTGGCATAATCCCCCAGTCTGTTTCTCCCACCCTTATCCATCAGTGACTAGTGCTTCAGTTACATGAAAATTCAATGTCAATTAGCTTTTATAAAGGGATATATTTCAAATATATAGCAAAAACAAATTACAAATATTTACCCCCAACAAGTTGGGGGCACCTCTAGACCACTTAGATCTCTGGGGAAAATGGGTTCACTCTAAGCAAAGTTTCTACATAGCAACAGTCCCATGGCATACATATCCAGATGCATGATGACCGCTAAATGAGATGTTATTGCAACTACTCCTGGACTGTCCCAAAGGTCATTCTTGAAAGGCTACTACTTCATCCTCTGGGTATCAATCCTTAGATAGTTGCAAAATCCAGATACCAGGATCCGGAGACGCTACTCTCCTGCCCTTGTGAAGCTCACCAGATCAGAGTTCTATGCTTATATTCTCAGGTTCATGCAACCTCCTAAGACAAAATGTTCAAGGACTCTCCCCTTTATAATACTGTCTCACTGGACACCATGATGGAAGGAATCAAAGAGACTCATCGAAATGAAGCAGCTTGAACACAGTGGCCAAGGAGCAAGTCTTTCATTCCTTTTCATCACTTCTGCAGTGAATCAAAGAGATTCTTATTTACCAAATAGCAACTATACATTCTCCAGAGTCTTTCCAAGGCATTGCCAATTATACCCAGATTTAGCTCAGATATCATAAGAGATAGGACACTTTTTGATTGAATTAAACAAAGTGAGTGGGTATAAGGCCTGTTACTGTTCCTTGAATCAATCAGAGTCATTATGTAAGATACTGGGTTATAAGCAATCTCAGCCCTAAACAAACAGAATAAGTTATCACAGAATTGAGGGAGAGATTATGAGAGTCTGGATTTGAGTAGCTGGAGCCAGCACATCTTCATGGGGACCAAGCAGACCTCAGGAGCCATTACATTGACTTCTAGGCTTAGAACAAGATAATTATTGCACATATTTAACCAATATCAGATTACTTGCTGTTTTAAGAGGGAAGAAGGAAGGGAGAAAAATTTGGACACAAAGTCTTACAAAAATGAATGTTGGCAACCATCTTTACATGTATTTGGAAGAATAAAATACTATTAAAATAAATTTAAAAGAACAAGTTAATTATCATAAGTGTGTTACAAATCAATAGACCCAGAGAGATTTCATCTTAACTCTTTCTGTAGTAGTAATGGTTGCAATCACCATCAATGTCCCTTCTTTTTACCCATTCCCTAATTTAAGGTAAGCTTTCTGAAGGCAGGAACGGCTCTTTTTTTTGCCCACTACACATGCCTTGGTCAGAGTAGGTATTTTATAAATGCTTACTGGGTTGTGAATCAGAGGAGGAAGGACCACTGGAGAGCTTCAAAAGCTTAAACACTTTCACGAATCTAAGAGAAGAGGAGCCCTTCCACATTCTAATCAGTTTTCTTCCTTGTCAGGGGATCTCTCATCTCTGTGTTCTTGAACAGACTACCCTACAGACTTGGAATCCCTTCCCTTTTGTTTTGGTGAATTCCTGACTTTGTTCATGACTCAGCCAAAATGCCAATGGCATCCCTTTCTTGAGCTTTCTAATGGTTAGAGCTCTTGTCATCCTCAAAGCATCAATTACCTTGCCCAACCTCCCACACATATGGAATACAATCTCTTTATGGGCAAGAGGCTGGATTTCATTTTTAGTCTTTGTTTTCATACCACTTAGCACAGTGCCTCAAAAATAGTATGAATGCAATAATGTTTGTAGCATGGGACAGGCGTGAATTTGAGACAAAGGAAGTGACTTATTCTTAGTTATTTAAGGATCTTACAGGAGAGCTGAGAATCTTCATGCTTCCAGTTCCGTTGGCTTTCTCCTACAACACAAGCTATAGAAAATGTCTATGACTCAGAGACCCTGGGTCCAGAGTTCTAGTCCCATCTCAGTCATTGTTTAGCTGGGTCTCAGCTTTTTCCTCTATAAAAATGAGAGGGATCAGCTAAATTTTGCTGAAACAGTACAGCACATGGAAGGGGAGACAAGAAGCAGCATGTACCATGTAAATCAAATGACCACCATCACTCTGAATACCAGCACCTCTTTCAGCATAATGGAGACAGCCCAGGCCCCTAAAGCCAAGAACCTTGGGAATAATAATGCTTTCAGCCCAGTACCTTCACTCTTTATCCTGGGAAGCTCAAAACACCACTGTTGTATGCAGCCTGGTCACTGTTCCAACAAATACTATATATAGCCAGAGATCCTGAAGACTCAGAAAAGAAAGCTCCTGGCATTATCAAATGGTTCAACATCAGAAATAAATATGATTTGGTCAGTGGAAGTGACATTAAATAAGAGGCCTTACTATCTGTTTTCCTGCTGCTGCACCCTTAGGACTATGTACCATCTGACTTACAGTTGAACATCTCCCTGAGTGTTGTCCCCCTGAACTCTAAGAACAGGGACTGGCTTCCTTTGCTATGTGTACCCCTGGGGCTTAGCCCAGTGCACATAGTAAGCACTTAGTAAATGCTTTATTCATTTGCTTATTCATTTCCAACACTGCCATTTTATGATTCTATAATTCGGTGATTCTACCCTTGCCTGTGTTTAATGTAAGCAGAGAAAAAGATTGCACAGAATGCAATTTGGTGTAGTTCACAAGGACCTTTCATTAAAGGACCTCCTGGAAACAGGCTAAGGCAGAATGCAGGGGCCTTTTGACTCACAATAATAAAGGGAAATAAGTGTCACTCTAAGAGCTCAGAGCCCATTACCTCTATGGCTCATACAGGCAGCATATTAGCTTACCTATTCAGTCGGGCTGCAATTTGAGTGTTGATTTGAATCTGTTTATCAGGGTAGTTTGGGGGATGGTCATCTCCTCATCCATCACTCTTTCCTCTGAGCTAGCAACTATTAATGCTGAAAGATAATTAATGTCTATAGAGTGCTTTAAGGTTTAATAAAGCTCTTTAGGTACTTTATCTCATTTGAACCTCACAGCTGCCTGTGAAATAGGATCTGTGATTATGCTCATTTTACATGTGAAGAAACTGAGGCTTGGAAAGGTTATGGGATTTGTCTAGGGTAGAATTGGAAGTATATGAGCATAAGAGGTGAAATTTCAGTCTAGTTCTTCCTGACTTAGAAGTTCAGCATTAAATCAACTTCTCTCTCAATGGCCAAAGATCCCTGTGGGAGACAGAGAGAGGCCATTTAGAGTAAAGTTTCTGAATAGGAAGATCGCAAAAAATTTGGCAACAGTAAAAAGTTTCAAATATCCTACCAATATTTAACTCTTTATGTAAAAATAAACACATCCATTTCACTAGTATGTAAATTTGCTTTCATCTTTAATACATGGTAAAATTATATGTATACCAAAGAATTATTTTAAAATAAATTTCTTTATTATTTATTATCAGTAAATGTTTGATGTGTATACCTATATATCCAAGGTTGCATAAAAAGTTCTCGAGCAAAAAGGGATTGCAAGGGGAAAAATTTAAGAAGCCCTGATCAGAGTGATATGGGGTAGACTATAGGGACTCTGGTTTGTAGGAGTTAGTGGCATTACGGGGACCCAGAAGCAATACCCACAGAATATCCAAGATGCGGCTAGAAGGGTTCAGAGAAAGCATCTCTAAAAGACCCCTGTTCAGAAGGATTATGGGGGAAGGGAGCATGTACAACTTCTCAGACCCAGAATCTCTATCAAGGGATGGGTAGGGGTCTAAAAAGCCTCACCTTAAAAAGGGTAGGGGATGCCATACCAATCAAACTCCCAAGAAATTATTTTATAGATCTAGAAAAAATAGTAGCAAAGTTCATTTGGAAGAACAAAAGGTCAAGGATTTCAAAAGGATTAATGAAAAAAAAAAGGCAGATGAAGGTGGCCTTGCTGTACCAGATCTAAAACTATATTGTAAAGCAGCGGTCATCAAAACCATTTGGTACTGGCTAAGAAATAGAGCAGTCGATCAGTGGCATAGGATAGGTTATCAGGACAATCTAGGCAATAACTTTAACAATTTAGTGTTTGATAAACCCAAAGACCCCAGCTTCTGGGATAAGTACTCACTATTAGGCAAAAACTGCTGGGAAAATTGGAAACTAGTGTGGAAGAAATTAGGGCTTGACCCATACCTAACACCACATACTAAGATAAGATCTAAATGGGTTCATGATCTAGATATAAAGAGTGTTATTGTAAGCAAATTAGAGGAACTTAATATAGTTTACCTCTCAGACCTGTGGAGATGGAATAAATTTATATCCAAAGAAGATCTGGAACTCCTAATTGAACACCAGATAGATAATTTTGATTACATTAAGTTAAAAAGTTTCTGTACAAATAAAACTAATGCAGACAAGATTAGGAGGAAAGCATCAAATTGGGAAATCATCTTTACATTTAATGGTTCTGATAAAGGCCTCATTTCTAAAATATATAGAGAATTGTCTCATATATATAAGAATTCAAGCCACTCTTCAATAGATAAGTGGTCAAGGGATATGAACAGACAATTTTCAGATGATGAAATTAAAACCATCTCTAGTCATATGAAAAGTTGCTCCAAATCACTATTGATCAGAGAAATGCAAATTAAGACAACTCTGAGGTACCACTACACACCTGTCAGATTGGCTAAAATGACAGGAAAAGATAACGATGAATGCTGGAGGGGATGTGTGAAAACTGGGACACTGATACATTGTTGGTGGAACTGTGAACGGATCCAACCATTCTGGAGAGCAATCTGGAGCTATGCTCAAAAAGTTATCAAACTGTGCATACCCTTTGACCCAGCAGTGTTTCTATTGGGCCTATATCCCAAAGAGATCTTAGAGGAGGGAAAGGGCCCCACGTGTGCAAGAATGTTTGTGGCAGCCCTTTTTGTAGTGGCTAGAAACTGGAAACTGAATGGATGCCCATCAATTGGAGAGTGGCTGAATAAATTATGGTATATGAATGTTATGGAATATTATTGCTCTATAAGAAACGACCAGCAGAGGCCTGGAGAGACTTGCATGAACTGATGCTGAGTGAAACGAGCAGAACCAGGAGATCATTATACACAGCAACAATAATATTACATGATGATCAATTCTGATGGACATGGCTCTCTGCAACAAAGAATTGTCTCAAACCAGTTCCAATTGTTCACTGAAGAAGACCATATACACCCAGAGAGAGGGATGTGAAATGTGGACCACAACATAACATTTTCATGCTCTCTATTGAGGTTTGCTTGCATTGCGTTTCCTTTCTCTGATTTTTTTTTCTTGTAGATAGGATTTTTCTTGCACAACTTGTCAAGTATTTCAACATTATTAACATGTAGTGGACTTCCTGCCATCTAGGGGAGGGGAGGGGACTGGGGGTAAAATTTGTAATGGAAAGCTTTGTAAAGATCGATGCTGGGGAACTACCCATACATATGTTATACAAATAAAAAAGCTTTAATTTTTAAAAAAAGGGTAGGGGAGTGGAGGCTGGAATGACCTCATAAGGAGTGTGGAGGAGGCATTTCTTGTTCAGGAACAGTTAGACTAGATAGTCTCCATAGCTCCTTCCTACTTGAAAATTCTGTGACCTTGTGAACTCAGTACTGCCATAATATTTCCCATTTCTATGTTGCTTAAAGGTTTCTCAAAAACTTTCAGCCATATAAGATAAAACTGGAACTGATAGGGTAAAACTGTAGATGCAAAAATGTCCGCTTGATGTATTCAATCAAATTAATCAATTTATTAAGTGGCTAGATAGCTAGAATAAGCATTTATTAAATACTTACCATGTGCAAGAAATTTTGGCAAGCCCAGGGAACATAAAGACAAAAATGTGATAGAACCTGACTCAAGAAGCTTACATTCTAAAAGTAAATGCAGCATATATATGAAATAAACTCAAAATAATTGTATTTATTTAGGGGAAGAAATCATATTTAATGGGACATTAGAAGGTACTAGGAACTGGGGGATCAGGAAAGATTTGCTGTAGAAAGTGTGACTGGAGCTGAATCTTTTTTTCCAACACTATTTTATTTTTCCAAATACATGCAAAGATAATTTTCAACATTCATTTTTGTAAAACTTGGTGTTCCAAACTTTTCTCCCTCCTTCCCCTATCTCTCCTCTCCAAGACAGCAGGCAATCTGATATAGGTTAAATAAGTGCAGCTCTTTCTTTGTTTCTTTTCTCTTTCCTTTTTTTTGGTGAAGCAATTGGGGTTAAGTTAAGTCACACAACTTAAGTGTCTGAGGTTGCATTTGAACTCAGGTCCTACTGACTTTAGGAATAGTGCACCATGTAGCTGCCCCAATATATGCAATTCTTTTAAACATATTTCCAAGTTTGTCATGTTGTGCAAGAAAAATCAGGTCAAAAAGAAAAAAAAGCAAACAACAACAAAAAGATGAAAATATTATGCTTCAATCCACAAATTCAGTCCCCACAGTTCTCTCTCTGGATGCGGATAGCATTTCTCATCACAAGTCTATTGGAATTGGTCCTGAATCACCTCATTGTTGAAGAGAACCATGTCCTTCAAAATTGATCATCCTATAGTCTTGTTGCTGTGTATAATGATCTCCTGGTTCTGCTCACTTCACTCAGCATCAGTTCATGTAAATCTCTCCAGGCCTTTCTGAAATTATCCTGCTGATCCTTTCTTACGGAACAATAATATTCCATAACATTCATATATCATAACTTATTCAGCCATTCTCCAACTGATGGGCATCCATTCAGTTTTCAGTTTCTTGCTGCCACAAAAATTTTTGCACATGTGGGTCCCTTTCCCTTCTTTATGATGTCTTTGGGATATAAGCCCAGTAGAGACACTGCTGGACCAAATGTTTGTTAGCCCTTTAGGCACAAATTGACTTGAGTTGAATTTTGAAGGAAATGAGAGATTCTAAGGAAGTACAACATTTCAGGCACTAGGGATAATCAGAACAAAGGCAAGATGACTAGTAATAATGTGTTGTGTGAAAGATAAGAAAAGAAGGGCGGTTTAACTAGATGGTAGAGTTTAGAAAGGGGAGAAAAGTATAAAAAGTCTGGAAAGGTATGTTTGGTCTTGGTTCTAAGCCACTCGATGCCTCACTGTGACAACTAGGTTCTCTAAGGTAATGTCATCAAATGGAGCTGAAACTCTAGTCACTGTATGTCAATCATTCAAACACCAGCCTAACAACATGTGAAAAAAACCATCCCCAAGATATAAATGAGCAGGATGAGTAACATGGGGAATAAAGGATTCATGAAAATTTGTCTTCTAAAGAATGAAACGGTTGTAAAGGAGTGAGTAACCACCTCAGGAAATTACAACTCTTTAAAGGAAGAAATTACATAGGACATATATAATCTTTCCCATGTGAAGCCATATTAAAAAAAAATTACATGTATCCCTTTTACTAATTGTCAGGGGTTTTAGTGAATGGAATGATGCACTTGTTAGTTAAGTAATTGGCTTAAATTTATATGAAACTGTTTCAAATTTATGAGCCTAAGAGCCATTCCCCAATAAAGTGATCAAAGGATCTGAGAAGGTAATTTTCTTTTTTTTTCCCAGTGGTGATTGGGGTTAAGTGACTTGCCCAGGATCACACAGCTAGGGAATATTAAGTGTCTGAGACCAGATTTGAACTCAGGTCCTCCTGACTTCAGGGCTGGTGCTCTATCCACTGCACCACCTAGCTGCCCCCCTGAGAAGGTAATTTTCAAAGGAAGAAACCCAACCTATCAAGAGCCATTAAAAAAAACTAAAAATCATTAATAATTCAAAAAATAATAATTAAAACAACTCCCAAGTTCTACTTTATACATATCAGATTGGCAAAGATGATAAAAAAGGAAAATGACAGTTGTAGGAGGGGCTATGGGAAAACAAGCACTTTGTTGCACTGTTGTTGGACCATTGTTGATCTAGCCATTCTTGAAAGAAATTTGGAACTATGCCAAATAATCAACAAACCCTTTGATGTTGATAAACCTATTAAGTTTATACTCCAGATACATCTATTAAAGAGGGGAAAGACCCAGAGGTGCAAAATGTTTATAGCATCTCTTTTGTAGGGGTCAAGAAACAGAAACTAAGGGTGTTCCCATCCATTGGGAAATGATTGAAGAATTTAGAGTGTATTAATATAATGGAATATTATTGTGCTGTAAGAAATTATAAAAGGGATGGTTTCAAAGAAACCTGATAAAATTTGGACAAATTGATGCAAAATGAACAGAATCAAAAGAATAATTCAATAACAACAGTGTAAGAATATACAACTTTGAATGACTTAACTCTGATAAATTCAATGACTAGCCATGTCTTTAGAGAAATGATGACAAAGCACACTACCCACCTTCTAAAAGAGAGGTGACAAACTCAAGATACAGAATAAATAGTTTTAGACATGGCCAAGGAAGGAAGGAAATATTTATTACATTACTACATTAAGCACTTTACACATATGATCTCATTTGATCCTCTCAACAATTCGAAGATAGGTGCTATTGTTATTTCTATTTTACATTTGAGGAAACTGAGGCAGACGGTGATTAAGTTACCTGCCAAAGGTTGCAAAACTAAGAGGTGTGTGAAGTAAAATTTGAACTGAGATGCTCTTGACTCCAGGCCCAGCACGGTAACCATGTACCGACCACCTAATCCCTTCTATGGTGTGTATAATGGAAAGATAGTTCCTTCCACTAGGAGTCAGAAGCCTAGTTTTACCACTTTGACTCTCTTAGCTTTTGTTTTCTTACTTAGTAAATGGACATAATGAGCCCCGGTTTGACTGCCAGTCTGAGCTCCCCTGAAGTTCAAATGCCATAATTGATAGGGAAATACTTATAGAAACTGTACAAGGTTATACAAATGCAAAGAATTATTTTCTCTTGTTGTCATCCAAAGTGTGATGACTCTTCCCCCAAATAATATGGCAATCTCTACTTTCACTAAGCCAGGCTCCCCCTTTTCCAAAGCTGAAAGGCATATGTGCTAATAAGTGGAGCCATACCCTCATCTCCACTGCCCCATCTTCATCAACTTTTTCCCCCACCCGGAAAAAAATGGTATCATGCTGAGATCTGAGATTTTCATCCATATAGCCCATGTTTTTTTGTGGAGAATTTTACCAAGAAATAAGTAGAAGGCTTGTTTTTTCTCTCTTCCTTTCACTTGCAGTAGCAGAAATCAAGAACACAAAAAATAAAGGAAAGAATATTGCATTTGGAGTCAAAGTACCTGTTATAAAACTCTTGTTCTGCAATTGACTATGTGTCCTCAAGGAAGTCATTTCCACTCCCCAGATCTCAGTTTCCTTCTCTGTAAAATAAGAGGGTTTGATCAGAGGACTTCTGTGGTCCCTTCCACCTCTAAATCCATGCTCCTGTGATCCTATACAGTCTTAACACCTGGACAGAAATCTACTAGTGGGATTTATTTCTACAGAAACAGAACTGGAGAATGGAGTAAATACTGAAGTGACATTAAGAAACTTGCACTCTTGATCCTGGCTTTGCCCGTTACTGCATGGGCTCAGGAAAACTCACGGTTCCCTCCCTGAACTTCACTTTTGCCCTCTCAAAAAAGAAGAGATTGGATGAGATGATCCAGTTCTGATATTTAAGGACCAAATTCTTGGCTTCCACTCATAGTGGCTCCTAAAAGACATTAAGCTCAGTGATTTCATTATTCATTATTAAACCTTTCGATGTTTTGATAGGTCAATTGTACCTAGTCCATAAGCCTCTGGGAAAAAAAAAAGTCTAACATATAAATGTGAATAAGGTTCTCTCATAATCACTAGAATTCTTGCTGCTATCTTGAGAACAGCTATAGTCTCTGTAGAAAATTCTAAAAGTTTAAAAAAATAATTGAATTAAGGTGTTTGACCCAAAAGAAAGAGCTTCAAATTCTCCTGACATTGGCTGCTTCATACATTGTAGGTATGTTATCAGTTAGCAGAAACATGTGATGCTATTAGAGCAGAAAACAAAAGAGGAATCATGTGATGGACAAAATAATCACTCTGAAATCCCACCAGAACTCCGCTGAGATCCATGACAGGGACTGGCTTAATTATATGCTATAGATGACAGAGGGTTTGAGTAAACAAGAGTAACGGCTATTTACCCAGAAGAGCTTTAGGCAATATCTCAGCCCCACATCAGGGCTTCAAGGTGGACAATATTGTAGATATTGTTATTTCTTTTTTAAGACTCAATGAGCTGGAGCGGCTCACACTAAATATCACACAGATATTTAGTATAAGGGACTGGATTTTAATCTCACTCAACCTGCCTGCAAGTTCCATACTCCACAAGTATTTACTGGGTATAAATAAACAGTAGGGAATAAAAAATTACCATTACAATCTAGTCAGGACAAAAGACAAACATACTTGAGGTACTTATCTACTGTACTGTTTTCTAATTTAAGGGCTGAGGGGGCCAGTGTAGTTGGAGGGTTCTGGGATTCAGAAAGAAGAAGGCTTATACACACGGACAATGTTGGATGGCAACGACAAGGAAAACAAAACAAACAGATCCTGCCTGAGATAATTCACCTTTTTGTCTCCTCTGAGTTCCAGTCTAGTCCCAGAGACAAGGATGAAGCTTGGGACTAAAAACATCCTCAGGAGCTCAGGTCATCACCTGGCTGAAGGATTCTCATTCTGAGAGTGATGGGAGGCATCTTAGATATCATCTAGTCCAAACTCTTCGTTTTCAAGATAAAGAAACTCAAGAGTGTTATATTAATAATAAGGGCTAAGATTTTTACAGCCTGGGGCTTAATATGTGCCAGGCACTGTGGTATTGTGGCTCCAAAACAAGAGATTGGATGAGATGGTCCAGTTCTGATATTTAAAGACTAAATTCTTGGCTTCTGCTCATAGTTGCTCCTGAAAGACTTTAATTTCAGTGATTTCATTATTAAATCTTTAAATATTTTAATAGGTCAGTTGTGCCTAGTTTACAATTATCTCATCTGATCCTCAGAACGGCTGTGGCAAGTGGGTTCTGACACCACCAGGAGAATAAGCCAGAATCTTGAACACTGCAAGTCTAAGAAGAATGAGAAATGTCTCCCAGGAGTCTTTACCTCCCAGAAAAGTATAGCAGAGGTGGCAGGTTAGAATTTGTGTTGTCAGGATGCACAAAGACATGCTTTTGCATCTTTTGTGTTTTAAGAAATATGATAGAGGAAATAAATAGCTACCCTGTTGGTGATATCTACTATTTCCTATGTTGAATAACTTTTTTAAAAGGGAACCTGTAGGTCCCTTTTAAGGAAATCTTACACAGGAGCCAAACTTAAATTTTATGGAAGAGACTTCAGGACTCTGAAATGGAGACATAATAAACCAGAGATAACAAAAAAAGTCTGATTTGCCTTTCTTTGGAGTGAGGCTTCCCAAACACTGAATCTAGGTTCAGTTGGACTAAAAGGGAGGCAGCTAGGTGGGGTAGAAGATAGAGCATTGGAGTCAGGAAGCCCTGTGGTAAAATCTGGCCTCAGATATGCACTAGCTATGTGACCCTGACCAAGTCACTTAACTTCTGTTTGCCTCAGTTTCCTCAAATTTAAAATTGAGTTAAAGAATAAGTACACCTATCTCCTGGGACGGTTGTGAGGATCAAATGAGACGATATTAGTAAAGTGCTTAGCACAATGCCTGGCACATAACAGGTGCTTAATAAAAGCTAGTTCCCTTTCCTTAGGTGGGAGAGGATTACTCTCTCTGGGATATCCTTTGAAGGAAGAATTTGATAGAGACCCTAAAAATTATGTTTTCAGTCTATTCTTCTTAGCAAAGAATTGCTCCTTTCTACATTAAATAAAGGCTTAACTATTGGTCAAGTGAAATATTCATGACCAGGTTTAGCTATGTCCATTCTTCCTTCCAAAGTAAGTATGTCTTATGAAAAGGTGCTCCAAATCATTATTGATCAGAGAAATACAAATTAAGACAACTCTGAGATACCACTACACACCTGTCAGATTGGCTAAAATGACAGGAAAAGATAACGATGAATGCTGGAGGGGATGTGTGAAAACTGGGACACTGATACATTGTTGGTGGAACTGTAAACGGATCCAACCATTCTGGAGAGCAATTTGGAGCTATGCTCAAAAAGTTATCAAACTGTGCATACCCTTTGACCCAGCAGTGTTTCTATTGGGCCTATATCCCAAAGAGATCTTAAAGGAGGGAAAGGGACCCACATGTGCAAAAAAAAAAAAAAAGGCAGCCCTTTTTATAGTGGCTAGAAACTGGAAACTGAATGGATGTCCATCAATTGGAGAATGGCTGAATAAGTTATGGTATATGAATGTCAAGGAATATTATTGTTCTGTAAGAAACGACCAGCAGGACGATTTCAGAGAGGCCTGGAGAGACTTGCATGAACTGATGCTGAGTGAAATGAGAACCAGGAGATCATTATACATGGCAACAACAAGACTATATGATCAGTTCTGATGAACATTGCTCTCTTCAAGAATGAGATGTTTTAAACCAGTTCCAGTTGTTTAGTGATGAAGAAAGCCATATACACCCAGAGAGAGGCCTGTGGGAATTGAGTGTGAACTACAACATAGCACTTTCACCCTCTCTATCGATGCTTGCTTACATTATGTTTTCCTTCTCAAGTTTTTTATTTTTATTTTTATTTTTTTCTCTTCCCTGTACAGCAAGATAACTGTATAAATATATATATATATGTATGTATATATATATATATATACACATATTCAAAAAAAAACAAAGTATGTTTTCTGGCATGTCCACATTCAACATACAAGTGTTCTTTTTATCTTTATACATTCAGGTATTTTACTAAAACCACAATTCTTAGTCCTCAGATTGTTTTCAATGGATCCTAAGAAAGATTTTACATTCTAGTACAAGAAACTTCCTGTCTTTATTAAAGGGGGAAAGCTTCTCTAAAATCCTAACCTTTCACTGCAGTTCTTCACGATGTCACTCATGCTTCTAGATTGTTCAGAGACTTGCTTCCTAAATTCATTTATTTCTCTGAAAATGTAAGCTATTTGTCAAAGCAAACTATATTTCTTTACTAAATATAAAATAGCTTAAATAAAGGGAACTGAGAGTAGCTTCATATCAATCAATCAATCAAATGCCTAGGTGGAGAATAAGGCCCCTTGCAGCTTTTAGTGTCTAATCCTCTAAAATCCTCCTTTTCCCCCTAAGATCTAGTATGGATGCTCTCTGCCCATTACTCATTCTCCCACAAGGCCTCCTTACCAGCCGGTCCCAAGTTAAACATGACACCCATATGACTGCCTCCAAAGGTGACTATGGCTAATGCATTCCCACCAAAGCATATATTTTCCTGCTGTTTTAAAGAGCCACATGAACGACACAAGCATGAAAACTGCCTAAGCTGAGTGAACACAATTATTTGTGGTTAACTTTTCCCTTAGAAAAATCAACTCCTACTTTTATGGGTGATATAAAAGTAAAGAGAAAGTATAACCATGGATGGTTATAATAAGCAGACTTGAAAGATCCAGTGACCTCCAGGATTCCCACCATTCCAAATAGACCACCCACCTTCAGCATAAAAAAACCTCCCACCTTACAAAGAAATAGAGTTAAACAAACAAAAGGACATAATAATGATGTCTGGCAATGTATGCCTCATTATGCACCTATCATCCACCACTCCTCTGCTAAGAGGCAGAAGACATCTTTCACAAGCAACTACCTTCCCCCCACCCTTATATTACAGATAAATAGACTGAGGCTAAAAGGCAAGATTTTCTTCCTTGGTATCCAAGTGTAGAGAGAATATAATACTCTTATTATAGTTCAATTAGGTGGATTTGAAGATGGAATTTTGAGTGATATCTTACCAGTGGATTTCAATGGACGCTTTACTTTCTTAAGGCCTCCAAGGAAATGTGGAATGACCTCTCAGCCTTGGGTCAATTCTGCTAAGTGCCTTTCACTACTGTGTTCTGAAGCATCCATTGTGGCAGAGCAGCTCAGAGGTGAGTCTTTGCTAGGAACAAGAGAGACCAGGTTTCTAAAGGAAAACATGTACATGTAGGTATTCACACACACACACACAGTCAAAACCATTTAAATGGAACTATCCAGGAAGATGCAATGTGCCTTGAAAATACAGGAACAAAGAGCCTTTTGTTAGAAATTTTTTTTCTAATTAGGGGTGATTTAATAATCATGCCAGTAACTCTATTCTCTTTATTACCCTTCTAAGTTTAAAGATGATTTCTAAGTTGGGAAAAGGGCTCCAGTTTGAACAGAAACAAAATAAAAGGAGGAAAAGGAAAAAAATAAGTTTGTTCTTGGTGGGTGGCCTCTTTATGATTAAATAGGGTTTCTTTTTATTTAAATTATTTCAGGAAAGATAAATTTCTGACTGTGGGGAATCCATCAATGGCAAATTTGTTTTTGTTATTTCCTAAAATAAAAAGGAATTCATTACATCAGGCTCAAATGTTCAGATCCCATATACTGTGTTTGATTGCATTACTTTCTTGGGGAGGGTGTTAAATAGTGTGACGATTTTTTGAGAATGTGCCAACAGGTGGGTACTCTGCTGATAAAAGGCATGGCCAGTTTCTTTTACAATAAAATGGTTATGTTTCTGAAATACAAGCTTGTATCTTTGCAAAATGTGATTAATGACTATTAAAGATAAAGCCTCTTTTCCATGTTCCTTTCCTTCATGTAGGTTAATGGTTTTATTTTGGAGTCCACAATAAAAACAAGACATTTTGCATTTTCCTTCTTGATAGACAGACATGTTTCCAACCTAGTTTCCCGAAGAACAGAAAAGAACAAGAGGGAGAAGGAAAGGAAAAAGACAAAGAGAGGGAGGGAGAGTAAGAAGAGACTTAGGAGGACAGTAGAGAGGGGATAGAGACAAAAAAGGGAGAAAGAAAGGAAGAGGAAGGGAAAGAAAAAGGAGAGGGAGGAGAGAAGAGAAGAAAGGAAGAGATAGGATAAGAGAGAAAGAGGGGATGGAGGGAAAGAGAAATGAAGAGATGGAGAGAAGGAGAAAAAAGAAGAGTGGGGTAGGAAAGAGGGGGAGAGAGGATGAGAGATGGAAAGGGAGAGACGGATAGAGGGGGAGGAGGAGGAGAAAGAGAAGAAGTAAAAGAAGAAAGAGGAGACAGACAGCCGGAGAGAGAAAGAGAGAGAGAGAGAGAGAGAGAGAGAGAGAGAGAGAGAGAGAGAGAGGGAGAGAGAGTGTGTGTGTGTGTCCATGTAGAAAAAAATTAAAGGGAATTTTATCTACAAAGTCTAGACCAACATGAATAGTCACATTCCAAACTCCTAATGGCTGAAGAGCAACTAAAACTAAACTGCTTGGACAACCAGCATTTCAAGAAACTAGGCAAAGATCTTAGAGCGAGGACACTTTTTATGACACAGAAGTACATGCTTTCTATGAACTGAGATTCTGGGCATCCAGAAGGCTGCTCAAATGCAACCCTTCACCTTCTAGCCCCGCTTTGTCTAGGTTTCTCATAGGTTTGGTGTGGAAGCTACAAAAGAAGGCTGGGGCCCCTCTTCAACATGTTTTTTCTCTGCAGTCCAATAGAAACCAGAAACTGTACATTTCAGCTACACTTGCTTTTTCACAAAAGTCCAACTTGGACTTTGTGGGGCTGGGTGGGGGAGGAAGAGGCAATGTCTTACATAAACCCCAGTCATTTGAAACCTATAGGATTAGCTAATTGGTGAGTGCCCTGTACTGGGGCCTTTTTGGACAAACTGAGTTTACGTTGGTGTCTTTGTTTTTTTTTTCTTCCTCCCCCCTTCTCCCCTTTTCTCTGAAAAGCAAGCAAGAAACTCCATGGTTTATAGAAATAGGTGTTGTTAAGAGCTGTGGCCGTCTAATTTTCTTCCTATTGCAGGGCAGGCTTCTATTGTCTGTCCTGTAGAGCTAATTTCTTTTCTGATCAAAAGGCCCCCATCGTTGAAAAGGTAGTAATGACTATTCATTTGGCTGAAGCCTCCATTCTCCGAGCTGTAAGCTTTATTTAGAAATTGCTACTTCTTTCTAAAAGGAAAAGCTCATTTATGTCCTCTATAATGTCAATTAAAGGAGAATATATTTTAATTATTTATCCTGTAGAAAAACCTTTTTAGGAACTCAATTTCTCTGGTTCAGGCTGCCTTCCTTGCACTGACTTTGCCGCTACACGGCCAGCTCAGTGATATCCTTGCCGCTCGGTGAGTCTGTGCTACCAAGGAACAGTTTATTTGCTACTAATTAACACACCAAAACGCTACAATTGGGATCGGATTTCTGTACCACTAACTCCAACAAGGCCTGGGAGCCCAGGCTGGGCCAGGGATTTCAGGAAAACGGGCCGACGTGTCCAGATTGGTGTGCTTTGGGAAGGGAGGATTACACAGGGATGAATTTGCCCCTGGCTCTGGAAAGCGGAAGAAGCCCGGTGTCTGGAAGGCAGAAGCTAGGGCACACGGGCTGCTCGCTCGCCAGCGGCAGGCTAAGCGGCAAAGCCAGAGCGGTTGGCCCAAAAGGACCGCTCTTCCTCCCCGTCCCCGCCCCAATTCCATATCCCTGACCCGGACCGCCTGGCCCTGTCCAAGTAAGCTGTGTCCCAGCTGGCCTGGCCAAGGGCAGGCGGCTCCGGACGCTCAGCACGGCTGGCCAGTCCCTGACACGCTGGAAGGAGCCGATGGTCTCTTCCGAGGCAGTTTGGGCTCTAAGGACCCCTGACCGACTCCTCCCCCAGGCTCCACTCCCCGAGCTGCACCCCCCCACCGGCCGCCACTGCTCGTTGGCTAGTGGGTAGCCCCTCGTAATTCACGGCTATTCAAGGCCCACTTCTTCCAAGTATCGGAGTCTGGCCTCCTGGGGAACTGCGCCGGGAGAAAGCAGCCACCGCAGCAGGTCACAGAACTGGTCCAAGCAAAGGCAGTTCCCTAAATTCTAATTCCCCAGCCCCGGAACCCAAAGAAGGAGCCCTGGGGAGGTGGGGGGTGCCGGGGGGTGGGGAGGTGGGATGCTGGTGTTTAGGAAGAGAAGCAGTTCTTGCACCCGCCCTGAGAATGGAAGTTCTGCTCTGCTTGGGCCAAATTTGCCACCGCTGTCCTTGGTCCTAGGAGCCCCGAGAGAACTGCACTCCGCCTTATTTGAAAATTACAAGTAAGGAACACATTTATCCAAAATTGACCGAGTCGAAGTAAAGTGCTTCCACTGCCGTTGTCTGGGCTTCTCACAAGCCTGAGGGCAGTGGGTGGTGAGCTGGGCAAACGTTCTCTCCCCCCATTTTACAGGTGAAGTAACTGAGGCCCACAGAGAAGAAGTGATTTGCTCACGATTACCCAGTTTCTGCTGCACTGCCCCCCCCCGGGAAATTCCCACATCAAATGTGGGGTTACTTTCGGTAGCCTGTCACTGCTCCATGGAAGACAACATTGCGAGACTTGCGGATCGAATGGAGGAGACTTGGATCCGTCTACACAAATCCCGAGAACCTCCTAAGGGTTATGGGGATTCGGAAAAGCGAATGGGGAGGGAGGAGAGGGTAGGCATGGAAAGGAAGAGGGGAAAAGTGATGGGTCTGACTCTTTCTCCGATTCAGAATTGACACCTCTTCCTTCCTCCCCCTTCCCAACACAGAAATGTACAAATTGCATCCCTACACACACACACACACACACACACACACACACACACACACACAC
>JAJPUD010005387.1:0-33043 GCA_023553655.1 Myrmecobius fasciatus
GTGGTTGAAAGCATTCATTACCTGGTGAATAGCCATCTGATAATAAGCTTCTCTGAATGTAGTTATGCTGATCTTTGGAATATAGGTAAGAGTCCAGTCCCTTACCAGCTTGGAAGGACATGCCAGAATTTTTTTTCTACTGGCCTTTGAGAATTCAGGTCTATCTGATACATAGCATGGAATAATCATTCTGATATCTCCTTACATTTGTAGCATGCTTTATAATTCACATAGTCCATCCATCATTCTTTTTGTATCAGGCAACAATTTAGGGAGGTATGATTTGTAGGCATTATGCTTATTTTATAAGTGAAGAAAGTTTAGATGGCTTGGCTAAAATCATATATTGAGTTAGTGACAGATTTGAGTTGGAACTCTTATTTTCTGATTCCTTGTGTCCTTTCCTCTATACTGAACCACCTAAAAGACAAAAACTATCTAATCAATGAAGGGAAAGAAGGAAGAAATCCTTTGCCAGACCAAATGTCTTCACCAGAAGCTCATCATTAACCTGTCTAGTTTTATAGAATGATGTTCTAGGAGAGATGGACCTATAAAAGTCATTTTATTGGTTTGGAGCCAAAATATACTCTTATATTCAATTTTATTCTGCAGAGAATAGTGTGACAGTAACTTTCAGCTTCATCATGTCAAAATCTAGAAAAAAGTAAAACAATCAACTTTTTTCATAATTTGATATAATACATTGGAATTTCCTTAACCCTAACTGGAAGTTTAGGAAAAGGGGTATTATTTAAAAAAATAATTTCATTATACTATCACTATCATGTCATGAAACAAAATGTGACTTTAAGGAAAGCTAAAAATCCTCTGAAATTTTCAGCTCTTTTTTCTCTAATGATCAGTAAAAGGGAACAAATGGTATTTTAAAAGTTTCTTCTCTCTCCCCTTAATAAAAAGGTTTTTACTTTGAATTTTGTGATTTGGTGTTATTTACTTACATCATGTTCCATGGCCTTCAGGAAGGTTCCCAAGGTTTTCTTTTCCTGTTTTCTTGGAACAGGGAAAACATCTTCTGAAGCAAGGAAACCCCACAGGTCCTGTTCTTTATATAAATGGTTAGGTGTTGGCCAAAGACAAAATAATTGGATTCTCTCTGGAGAATGCTTAAGACAAAAATTGTTATATGTGTCATTGTTAGAAACTGAGAAGTTACCTCCACAATTCTATTCCTAAAAAGAGGTTATATTTTCTAATTTCAATTGTCAATTATTTGGGAACTGAATTGAATTAAAAATTAATATTGCCTTTTATTTTTATGGCATAGTCATTTTATTTTTCTTCTCCTTTCCCATGGAATTTTTCCTTGTAAAAAAGAAAAAAAATTAAGAAATGTCTAATGTCACAGTAATCATGTCTAATGATGTAGACTAAATTCTATATTCATGGTCTATCATTTCTCTATTGAGAGGATATAGGCATTTGAACTAAATTTTTAATCTACTAATTGTCAAATGAAATTGCATTTTGAACTCAAAATACTTCCAAAAAGCTATTCAGATATTTACAACAGGCAGCAAGAAAGAGAAGAGAATATTACTAGCTAAATGGAATGAAGAGACATCACATCCCTTTTGCTGGATCTTTCCCAACAAATTTCTAGAGAGTAATTTGTGGAGAGTAGAAGAAGCCTGTCTGTTGCCAGAAGCTGAACTGCAGGCACAGTGACTAAATTGTTTACAAACTTCTCTGTTTGCTATAGATAAAAACTTTGAACATCTGGAAGTTAGCTTCATAGAAATTAAGGAGTAAAGAAGCTAGACTTGAACTCTCCAGGAAGGGGCAAGATATTATTACAGAGTTATGGAAAACAAATTCACAAAAAATAAATTAGTTTTAATTGAATGAAGGGGAGAGGCTTCAAAATTACTGAGAGTGGTCTTGCCCAGAAAAGGTCAGACATCTAAGAAAATAGATGCTCAAATCCATTAAGAAATAGACAGAAGAGTAGAAAGCAATGGTAAGTCAAAAGAGATGAGAAGGGGTTGATAAACTCTGCCGAATAAGAAGACGAGTAGTTTTGTTTTGATTTAGAGTGTTACTTCAAAAGGAAGTGATTTGTAGAGGATATAATGCACATTTTTTGATTTATCAACATCTTTCAGGAACAAGCTGGGTGGTAGACTAGAAAACTGGTTTCTCAGATGTCCTTGACCTGGACTTTTTTATGTTTTAGTGAAAGAGACAACCTTTATAAAAGTTAAATAAATATTAAATTCTGTGGCTTAGTTTATGTCTTATTATTTCCAGTGTACAAAGGAAGATGAAAAGAACCAACATAATATGAATCCCATTCTTTGAATTAAATGCCCTATTCAATTTGTTCCCAGAGGATCAGGGAAAATGGACATTTCTATTTCTTAATTTAACTATTTGGCCAATACATTTTCTTCCCCAGCAAAGCCCAGTGTTGTATCCATTATGATACTCATCCTTTTGTATAGTGAATAACACACATGACTAAATGCCATGCAAATGATTGTTTTAAAGCCCTCTTTCCTCAAGCACTTAGGGAGGTTGTGCTAGTTAGTTTCTGTGCTAGTGTCTATGAGAACTAAAGTGTCTGGGAATTTTTCTGAGTCCAGCTTCAGGTTCTCAATTGGCTTATTTGTAACACTATTTTTGGAAGCTTCCGAGTACCAGGAGGATTCAGGCTTTCCATTTACAGTGGCTAAAACCTTCCTATCTACTTAAGAAAATTGCCTTTTGCCAACTGTATCCTCTCAGTATAGATATTCCTAACAATTTAGGAAATAAATCTTACAGCAACAGTTGCAAACTAGTATGGAATTGTATGTGCTCCTTTTTGAGCTTATTTACCAGTCCTCTCTTCTGAAACACAGGATTTAGTTTCTTATTTGTGCTTGATGGCTGCATTGAGAAATGATATATTTAAATTTTTAATTGATTTGAGCATAGACAGAACTCACCTAAAGCAAAATTTTGAAATAGATGCAGTTGAATTTGGGCACTTCTTTCTCATGCCTTGAGTAGACTCCTTTCTTCCCCAAATTCAGTAGTAGTGATTCTGATGATTCTGAGAGTAGCCCAATCTGTGTCACTGGCAATAGCACCATTGTGTGCTTCCCCTTATTTGTGCTTATAGCTATGACTGTTGGTAAAAACTGAAGTCTCTCTGTGGTTCTGATATTATAACTTAAAGACAGATTTTTTTTTTCTTTCATAATTAGAACTGATTAAGAATAGCTTCTTTTAATGGATGCTGGAGATAAAGAACTTGAAGTTAATCATAGTTTTTACTTAAATTTATAAACTGTAGGACAGAGGTTATGTTTAATTGAATTATTTTAGGAAAGTGAAATGAAAATTACCATGACTTGGGAATCTGAAGGCCTGTAAAGGAAGGAAAGAAGAAAGGTAAGAAACAGTAATAAGCACTTATTAAATGTCTACTACGTGCCAGATGCTACCTCCTTTACAAAAATCTCATTTGATCTGAGAACCACTTGTGAGATAAATGCTATTGTTATTCCCCCTTTATAGTTGAAACTGAGGCAGACAAGTGGAGATCATATAGTTTGTAGATGTATCCCACTGCATGCCCTTTTTCCCTTGCTTTACGTGGCTGCCAAGGTAGTAGCTGCCTGAGATCTAGAAGCTATGCTATTCACTAGCTGTGTGACCTTGTGGAGAATCACCTTTAATTTCACTGAGCCTTGAGTTCTTAAAATGCAACATAAATACCTGATCAAATTACAAAGTCCTTATGAAAAAAAAATGAGGTAAATGATGTAAAAATGCTAGAAGAGGCTACTTTACTTGAAGTGTGAGTTTAAATAAATAATTTCCCCAACGTTGCTTTTAGTTACTTCCTCTGTAAAGTAAGAGGATTGCACAAGATAACCTCTGCTTCCTTCTAATTATCTAGATTCTATGGTTCCTCCATAAATGTGGAATATTTGGATTGCTCTTCTTCTCTTTATATGGATAAATTTTTGGGAGTGCTTGATAAATACAAGTTAAGGGAAATGATAGAGAATGAAAATGCAAACATTACTGTGATTGATACTGATTTTATATACATGACATTTTGACTTCTGAAGCTCCTATGAAAGCAATTTAGAAACAGAATTATTCTGTATTTGACCCTGTGCCATTGGCCAGATAATTACTTTATGCTGGACTTTGATCTTATAATATCTAAGTTCACACTGGTGATTATTTGGTCAATTTTACTTCTGGGAATATAGACTCAGGGCAAACAAGTTTTTCCAACAAGTGAAATAAAACATGTTCAGATTAGTTTCCCATCTGGGCTGTATATGACCTAAAATCTAGTCCTAGACATCAAAAGAATTGCCGTTACAAAGCACTACTTTAAAAAAGTTTTCCTTCCTATCTCCAAATGCAGAGCACCACTTTTCCTGTTGTTATGTCTTGTGTTTTTTGTTTTTGTACTGTTAATTAAGTCCCATCTCCATTTTCCAATGACCATTGCCTGGGAGTTTGGAACCTGCTTGAGATTTAACTAACAGGAACTATTAGAAACACAAAGTTAAATAACTAAACATGTACAAAGGTATTCTTTTACAAAAAGAGAAAATAAATGGCACTTTTTTATATGGTGGAAATTGAACTGGGAGTCAGATAAAGATAGATTTTTGTCTGAGTCTTGGCTCTCCTTACATAAGATGTTGTGAGACTCTCCTTTTTCAAGACCTCAGTTTTGTTTCCTCTAAAATAAGAAATTCGATTTGATAATCTTATAGCCATGGCTAATGACTGACAGAGCTAGGACCACTTTTTTGTACTCTTGATTTTGTGGGTACCCATGGTATCCTATCACATATTTTCTCTCTGTCACATGGCATTTCACATTCATTCTCTTATGTTACCTCCCAAGAGCAAATGAAGAAAGTATGCAATCATAAACTACTGATTAAACAATCTCCTTCAGTTCTGAAGCCATTCTTTATTTATCTTTGTCAAGACGCCAGTGCAAGGTCTTTTGAAGTGGATCAAAAGTGAAATGGAATAAAAAAGATGTCTCAGATTTTTACTAGCTATGTAATCCTCGGCATGTCACATCCTCTTTCTAATATATAATATAATATATAATATAGCACCTACTTTACAGAATTGTTGTGAGACTCAAATAACATATGTAAAACACAAATATCACTATTTGTTATTATTATGTTTGTTGTATAGTAGGGATGTAGGGGCTGCTGGAGAAGAGCCACCTTTTTCCTCTTGTGAGTAATAATAATAGGTAACATTTGAGATTTAGAAAGCATTTTCCTTATAATACTTCTTATAATAAAGTAGGTACTATAAATATTGTTATCACTAATTTACTGAAAGGGTTACTACTACTAGGAGGGATGAGTGACTTGCATGCAGTCACAGAGCTAAAATTGGAGTAAAAATCGCAGGACTTCTCACTACACTAATTTAGTGCTCCAAAAGGTTTCCTCCTCAGATTTATGTGCCCAGACTTCTGTGAATTATAGAATTATAATGGGATAGCTGTGTAGCTATTAGCACAGAACAGCCCTCTGCTATCATCACAAATTAAGAGGCTTTTTTTGGGTGATATATATTATTCATAGCTATCTCTTAGTTATATAGGAACTGATTATCCAGATTTGATTTTCTTCTTTTCCCTAATATTTCTTTCCTCAGCCCTGAACCTTCCAAGGCCCCATCCATGACTGAAGAGTGGAGAAAAGATGTCAAGAAGATATCTCCTCCACTCAGTGCTCACAGGACTTGGATGAGATGACTGTCGCCCATTATTGTACTGCTTTCTAATCTCATGTAGGTCTAAATCATCTGTCCTGACTATATGTGTGTCCTCTTGTTCCTCATCACTAATTTGTGATCTACTTATGTATGTAACCAAGGTATCCTGGGTCTTGTTAGTTTCCTGACTGCTATGCTTTTAAGACTTCAGGAACTTTCCACCAGCCCTCCACCTGAATTTTCTTTTGTGTGTTGTCTCTCTCACTTAGAGTATGAGCTTTTTGAAAACAGGGACTCATTTACTTTTTTCTAATTATATCTTCAGTACTTGGAACAATGCTTGGTCCAAATAGTTAGTGCTTAATAAATTCATTCCTTTTCTTTGGGCAGCTGGCCTTTAGACAATTTTTTATAGATAATCAGGCAATTCTCTGCTCATTAACTCCTCCCCCTGAGGATAGAAAACAAAATCAGTGAGTTTTGCTAAAAGTCTTGATGAAAATGGCTTGATTTGGTAAGGAAAGAGGAAAAATGCTAACTAAAGATGCTATTGCTTTTATGGCTTCAGGGAATTAAGTCAAGTAGTTAATGAGTCAGTGATCTCATTGATGAGACTGTTCCCTTCAACAATACAGATCTTACCTCATCCATATCTGTCTCTTCATTGTGACTTCTTTTGTTCTTGGGTCATTTTAGGTTTCACAAAAGATATTGGGCCTGCTTTCTTGAAGAATTGAATTCAAATCCAGCCTATACACTTACTAGCTGTTTGACCCTAGGCAAGTCACTTTATCCCTGTCTCCCTCAGTTTCCTCAACTACAAAACAGATAATAATGATAATAATAATAATAATAATAATAATAATAATACCTACTTTCCAGGGTTTTTGTAAGCACTAACTAAAATAATACATATAAAGTGCTTTGTAAACCTTAAAAGAGTTTTAAATCAATATTAGCTATCACTGTCTTTCTTTGAAGTTACTTATTTGTAATGTTACACCTTGTATAAATACATTATGCATTTCTTCATTTCCTCTCTGACAGATTCTCATTTTTAACACTTTAGTGACTATAATGTTCTATGACTTACAGACTATACAACAATATTAGTAGAATGTTGTTAAAGATAAGTTGTTTTTAGAAATGTAGGATCATTAATAGATCTTAGCACTTTCTTGAAGTCTCTTTAGTCATCTCTCCTGTTTAATTCTGGGCTCAGGCGGATGTGGTGGCACATGCTTGCTGCTGGGGAGGCTGAGGGTGGTGGATTGCTGAAGCTCAGGAATTTTGAACTTCAATAAAGCTAAAGCCAATCTGGTGCCCAAGGAAAGGGTGTACTGGCTAAAGTAAAAACAGTTTGGGTAAAAGCTTCTGTTTCCATCAGTAGAGGGATCAATATTTTGAAAATCTAGGCAGGGTGAGATTGAAAGACTCAGCTTAATGTAAATAAACAAACAGATAAACAAAGAAACAGATAAACAAAGAAACAAACAAATAAGCCTGGCCCAATTTATTGCTCATCTGCAATGTTTATCCTCGGTCTTTTTATATATGTATGTGTCTGTCCATCCATCCATTTATCCATCTGTCTATCTGCCTGTCCCTTTCATTCCCATTTCTGTCTGTATCTTTTTCTATCTACTGATGAACTGATCTAGCCTTGATGATGTTTATCATCCACTGATTTTTTTCTGATATGTTTAGTTAGCTTAATCTTTTTGAGTAGTTATTGCAATATTCTGCCAGTTCTGAAGTTCATTATCAATTCTGATTCAACTAGGATTCAACTTGAATTCTGTGCTAGAATCTCTTCATGGCAGTGGCAAATATCTTTGGCAAGCAAATATTTTGCTATTTTATTACTCATTTAATGTTAATAATTAGAGGTAAATAAAGTGATCTACATTATTGCATCTTTCAAGGAATTGTGCATAATTTTGATATATGAATGAGGGACTGTTTATCAGAAGAAAAAAGTTGAAAATAAAACTTTTTTTTAATTGCTCCCTCCCCCGAGTCAACAAAAAAAATAAACACAGAGGTATTTTAAATTTTCTATATCTTTAAGTGATTTGTGGGCCACTAATGTGATCTATTATGGAATATTTCTTTAAAAAGATTTCCCCTCTAATATTGTTATCAATGATTTTTCAGTTAATATATGAATTATTCTTTTAAAATTTTGGTATAGATTTAAAAACAAGGCATATAGACCACTAGTCTATCACTTTTTTTTTTTTTTTGGTATGTCTGTTTTTGGTGGTGGTGTTTTAAAAAGATCTGAGGTTCCTCCCATTCTCTCCCCCTCCCCCTTCCCAGCCTTTGTTATTTTCCTCTCTGATATATTGTGAATTGATTCCTTAAGGTTTTCACAATTGTGTTTCCTTTAATGTATATTTGGTCTAATTCGGCTGCTCTTCTTTGTTCTCTCTGCAGTACCATTTCTTCTTTTAAAAACACATCAGAGACTAGGACAAATGTGATGGATTTGCTTTTCTTGATAGTGAAGAGAGTTTATTATAAAAATCTTTCCCAATCTTTTCTATCTTCTTTCTATTTATTATTTGCCTTTTAGCAGTTTATTTCTCAAAAATAAAATCTTGCTTTTCTTTGCAAATAGAGGCGATACAGATTAGTTTAGTCTCATTTTGGATCTAGGAATATAGATAAGGCTTTTGTGATTCTATGTAACTTTTTTTTTCTCCCTATCCTCTTTCTGATATCACTTAAAGTTTCTCACAATAGCTTTCACAAATTCAAAAATTTCTCTACCATTTTAGGTTTCTTCTGAGAATACTATATGTACATTGCATTGATTCCCCAGCTCATTTTACAGATGAAAGATCCAAAGAACAGAGGTTAGGTTACTTGCCCAGAGTCATTATCTATTATGTGATTTGAATCCTAATGTCAGGGTCGTTCCTTCTCCTTACTCCAACTCCAGTGCCTTATCCACTACCTCATTTGTTATTGTTCAATTATTCAGTCCAGTCTGATTTTTCACGACCACATTTAGGGTTTTCGTGGCAAAGATATTGGTTAGTTTGCTATTTCCTTCTCCTGCTCATTTTACAGATATCAAGCAGGGTTAAGTGACTTGTCTAAGATCACCCAGCTAGTAAGTGTCTGAAGTCAGATTGAAATTCAGGTCTTCCTAATTACAGGCCACCTCACTGCCCATTCACTATCTAAAGCTACCTATCCATTCTGTCATGATGCCTTTCTACATCAGTATCAAATAGTCCTTTCAGTTAAAGAAATGAGATTTTAAAACATTCTTTATTATATAAATTCTATGTAGTATTTCATTGTTTCCATTGAAAAAAATCATTGCAGTAAATTCTTTGGTGAATCTAATCAACTCTTGAAATGTGCTTTTCTATGGAAATATTTAATTATATAAAATGCACATTTAAATAATACAGATAAGTATTTACCTTGTAAGAATGCAAACACAATGAAAAAGCTAAAATACACCAGGATGTCACCCTCATATATACAATTGTTCATTTGACACAATTGTGCATATAAATTCATATGTTTATGCCCATCACATATGCACAAGCAAATTTATACACGCACATGATAAGCACATGTACAAGCGTCCAGTATATTTGAAAACAAAGAATTCATTTAGAACTATATTATATACTGCCACTTGGTGGCACTCTGGTTTCAGGCTTGAATTAATTTAAACCTGCTGTATGACAAGAGGAAAAATGTGTTTGTAATAAAGAAAAGTGACAGGCCAGGAAGGATTTTGAGAGTCTTATTTTGGACACAATATTCAGGTGTTCTGGGATTCAGATAGGTTGAACTAGACTATCTTGAGAGGAAGAAAACTTACAGCTATGTTGAATAAAGACCATGGAGCCCAAGAAATCCAGCAAGCTGGCACTTAATGATTTTTCACTATGCAAAACTTGGCACATTCAATTCAAATCTTTGATTTTCTGCTGTGTCTTTTCTGGGGGACATGGTTTTAAAAGATGGACATTAATATAGTGTATCAGTTAGCTGTAAGTATTAAAAATAATTCTTACAGGCCCCTTCTGAAAAGAGCAGTCTCCTGCCTTAAAATATAAATTAGTTCCGTGAAAATTCTGCTAAATAGAATCTATGACAACCCATTAGATGACTGGATGGTTGATCCTCATTTACAAATCAGATTTAAAAAGAAGTAATTAAACTACAGCTGTCAGAAAACAGGCTATTCATTAAAATATGTTTTTCAGGAAACACCCTTGCCTGCCTAAGCCATCCTCCAGCTTCAGGAAGGAAGTGCTCAGAAGGGCTGGCTGCTGGGGCCTCTTGTTCAGTCAGTCAGAAGGCAAGCTCTTAATAATTGTTCAGTGGGCAGCTGCCCCTCTTCTGCACGAGCAGCCACTAGATAAAACATTTAAATCAACATCAATCATTTTGGGAGGAGGGGGAAAAGGAATTATATTAGAACCCTATCATGGAGTCAGCGTCTCTTGCATTATACCAGAAATCTTCTGTGCAGAACAGATCTTTTCTTGTTATAGGAAACAAAAATGAATGTTAACTGGTTTTTAAGGGCCTGGCGTCTGAGTGGGGCTGGCCAGGGTTGTGGGGAAAGGATTGATGGTTTGGAAGACATTAAGGGCCCGTATCTCTCTTCATTACACTCACAGTGTAGTAGACAGCAGTGCTGGCCTCCAGCATAGAGTGGCTCCCAGAGCATGGAGCACTGGTGAGAAAGATCCAGCCTGATCAGCTGGGGCATCAATCACATTCAGAACAGTTAGTGCAGGTCCCCACCCAAATCGCTTAGATATGAAAAATGGTGTCTCACCCTTGAATTTGAAATTCATTTAGACAAGTGCATTGGCACCATCCAGCGCTTCTTCCTACAGTAGCAAAAAAGCTGCATCTCTAACCCTCACAAGAATTCTATGGGGAAACAGCTCCTTCTACTACTGAATAGCTTATGGCATCATAGGAGCTGAGCTTTGGTGCAAGAAGGTAACATCTCCTCATAGCAGGAGCTCCCCTGTTAATCTGTTAACTTCCCAGTTAGGAAGGGTGACTCATTAAATCAATTCTTTTGTCTAATTCCACAATTTAATTTTTTTTTCACAATAATAATAGCTATCATTTATATAGCACTTTAAGGTTTCAAATAATTTTACAAATATAATCTCATTTTATACTTACAGAAACCCAAGGAGAGAGGTATTATATGTTATAGATGAGGAAACTGAGGCTGAGATATTAAGTGACTTACCCAGAGATACACAGCTATTAAATGACTGAATCTGGATTTGAACTCTGATCTTTGTGAGTCCAAGTCCATTACTCTATCCATTATTTTTTTTTTTAAAGCTTATTGCCAGTAACTTGGCCATAACTTTTGCACACGGTAAATATTTTGCAGAACTTTGAATACACTAAAAAAAACCCACAATGATTCAGTGTTTAACACAGTGCTTGGTAGGTACTAGATACTTCAGAAACATTCGTTGACTTCTGATGGTATAATGGGAAGATCCTTAGATTAGAATTCCATTTCTACTTACTACTTGTGTGACCTTGACTTTCTATAACTCAATTAATTTTTAGATAACATAAAGGTATTGGACTAGTTGATCTAAAAGGGGTTTTCTATCTCTAGATTCTGTGACCACTGTGAATACTGACAGAAGGTAGGATTTTTAACACCCTCTGAAAACCATTAGTACTGATATATTCAGAATGGATTATCCAGCATCCAAAATGCCTTGTAGAGAAAAAATGCCAAGGAATGTTAGAATTTATGGATTACTGATTTTGCAGTTGATACTCCTCCTTCCAAGTTCTGTCCTAGGATAATGTCTGGGAATCACATAGGGATCTAGGAGGTATAATAAATAGAACATTGGACTATGGAAGACCTGAGATCAAATTCTATTTCAAATATTTACTAGCTAGATGGCCATGGGCAAATTACTTAGTCTTTCTAATCCTCAGCTGTAGAATGGGGACAGTAATTACACTTACTTCATAAGGTTGTGAGGATAAAATAAAACAATTATGAAGTACTTATTATTATTATTTGAGATACGTTAGTCCACTTCATCTTATATGATCCCATATTAGAGTTGGAAGGGATCTTAAAGATTAGCTATTCCAACCTATCTTTTTACAGTTGAAGAAATTGCAAGGTAGAGATGCCAAATACTTGAAATTTTCATTTTTTCCCTTGCAACATCAAATCAGTAATGTTGTACAATATGAGGTTAAGATTATGAATTGCATAAGAAAAAAATTGATCTTGATTTTTTGGGTTTAAAATTTGTAACTAGCCACTCTGTACTTGCCTTTTATATTTGTTCCATCTTCATATGATTGCCATTTACAACAATTTATATTAATCTGTACTTTTCTAAACTTAATAGTAATCCATTTTCTAGAGTTTTTGAGATTACATATATATATCAATAAGCACAAAAATATTTCTTTGGTTTGATAAATTTGTTTTCAGAATCTTAATGAATTTAGGTCTTATTGAAGTTTGTTCTTCATAAGATCTGCAATGCATTTTTACACTGTAATAATATTTAGTAGTTTTTTTAATTTATTTTTTATTTTTTTAAATTTTTTTTTTATTTTTAAATTTTATTTTTTTATTTTATTTGCATAACATATGTGTGGGTAATATTTAGTAGTTTTAACCTATTTAATTGATTTCTTTTTTAGAAGGAATCTCAGAGATCATTACTAATAATCTCATTACTAATAATCTCCTTAATAACATGACATACAAGGTTACATTTACCTTCTGCTTCAGTATCAAGAAAAATAATATAGGTAAAGTACTTTGTAAACCACAAAGAGCTATATTAATATTATCTGTCATTGTAATTGTTATTATTTTTTATTCCATTAACAATGTTTGATTTAAAGACCTCAAATAATGGGGGACCCACATCCCAGCTCATTAATAATATTAAGGAAATTTTTTTTTGAAGGAATTTGCTGCATTGTGGGTTCCTTCAAAGAGACTAGAATGGTGATGTGGGATTACAGGTGGTGGTATGAATCTTCCTGATTGGGGGTGGTTTATGGGATACTATATTCTTGTGATTTTTTTGGGAAGATAAATCCCATTTGCTTAGAGCATAGTTATGGAGTCCCTCTTCCCCTCACCTATGCACAAGAGTTTTGAAGGAAAGGAACTGAAAAGACCAGAAGCTCTGGACAGTCTTATAAATGCCATGATTTTTCCTTACTACGAAATGTGATCTTTTCTACTTAGTAGGATGATCTTCATCATGAATCCCTTCCTCATTTCATATTTCTTCTTTTGTATAACCCACTCTTATAAGTTCTTAGTAAAGTGACTAGTACATAATAATAAATTTTTTTTTACTGAAACCACATTTTTCTATCACATACATTCCCAGCTGCATATTTCCTTATTGATCTTTTAAAAGCACAGTAGGTGCTAAATAAATGTTGGTAGATTGATGACTACCTAGGTGACCATGGGGATACTATCAAGAAACTTATCTGTGCTTCAATTTTCTCATTAGTAAAAATAAGGGATTTGGGCTGGGTCATTTCTAAAGACCCTTCTATAGCAGACATTCTGAGATTACTCTTTGACATAACTCCCCATTATTCATGTGCAGAGCCTTTGTGATGTTTATCAAGTTAACCTGTCTCTCATTGACTAGTTTATTCATTGCTTTTGTGGAGATCCAGGAACTTGGAAAGTGACAGGAGATGGATAGATTGGAAAATGCAATGACTATCACCACTATTGGCATTTCTGACTGGTTTGGTTGGCTCAATAGATATGCTCTTAATTGGCTTTTTTGTTGTATGTTAAAGAAGCTTAAATTTAAAAAAAAATAAAAGCAATGAAAAAAATCTTTGAAGGGAAGGTCATTGCAAAGCAATACATGCTGCTGATTTTAGAAAGAACATTTTGCCTATAGCAAATTCTTTAAAGAATTAAAATCCAGAGGTTTTCTTCTCTGATCTATAAGAGTGCAATTTACTTGTACAGAATGGACTCAGGATTATGAATTTATGTTTGTTACCTTTTTTTCTCTATGGTGTCAGAAGTATAGAAATCCTTCATTCCTGAGTATATTTTTTCTACTCAAGTGCTGCTTAAGTCACTTCAAAACAAAGCAAGATAACAAGATTGATCATGGTCTGGAATCGTGAGGAAAGAGCTCTTCTCTATTAGAAACTGTCTGCCATTTGCAGAAGAAAGATGGATTGATAAAAGCTATTAAAAACTTGAATTAATGCATATTTTATGAACTCAACAACATTAAGGGGAAGATTAAACTTAAAGGTGGCCATTTCAGGCTTTACACAGCACTTTCTAATTTTATTTTCATCCTTTAGAGTAGTGTGGGTGTAATGCCAGCAGACCAATTATGTTACATAGATGAAATAACTATCTTCAGCAGCTTTGCAATCAAGAACTTATTGTCTAAAAATCTTCTTAGTGTTTATAATGTAAAACTTGCCTAGGCATCTGCTTTTTTATTTGGGCAGAATTTACTGTGTTGATTGTACATGGGTCTTTTATAAGGTTATAGTTGCCTGGGGGTGAGTATAGGAGTACTCACTGAGATTATAAAATGATGGGAGAAAAGGGTGATTCCTAGTCAGTCAGTAAGTCAATAAACATTTAAAAATGCCTACTATGAGTGAGGCACTATATTAAGCATTGGGGATACAAATAAAGGTAAAAGATAGTCCCTGCTCTTGAGCAGCTCACAGTTTGATGGGGGGACAAAAATGGGAATAACTATGTAAAAATAAGTTATATACAGGGCAAATTCAAAATAAACCTAGTAGGCTATATCCTGATGGTAGGAAAGAGAGAGTTTCAGAGATGACATTTAGATATTCCTTTCAATGTGACTCTATAAACTTAGGTCTTCACAGGATTTCTGATTTAGTCTTTCTACCCTATTTCCCTGAAAAAGAAAATTGTATTGGCTCCCCTTTTGTGTTCAGTCTCATCACAGGAGATCAGATAAAACTGCTTTGAGAGTGATCATACCAGCTTTTATTTTGTATTTTTTTTTAACCAGGGTAGAGAGGAAAGATTTTAAACAGATACTTAAGAATTAATGTTCTTTATGTTGCTTGGCAAAAGTTAGTTATGGATGGGTAGTAAAATAGATAAAATATTAAGCACTAAAAATACTCCTCCAAAATCAAAGCCATGTCAATAAAAACAAGATGAGCTGATCACATTGTGAAATGGAAGAATGAGAAAATCCCATGTTTAACACTGATATTCTTATGATGTAAAAAAATAAAAACAACAAAAACCAAGAAAGGTGCCTCAGAACAATGAATAGATGGATTTTGTCAAACTTTTGGGAGTATAGAGATAATAATCCACTTCTATGAGTTTTACTAATATTCAATGTAGCTGGGATGAATAGTGGATAGTGGTACTTCTTCCTTTCTCTGGTTCTGCTCCAATCCATATGACTAACTTCTCATGAATTGTGGCTGCATCTGACCCAGACTTGGAAGTCAATTAACTGGAATGAGGAGTCCATAATGATAATAATTCAAGTTAATTTTAGCTTGAAAATAGAGAAAATCAAGTTGAAATTCTATCCTAACCCTATGGGGACTTATATGAGGGTGATTCATATGTAATAATGACATAAAACAGATAATATATGAGTGTCTCATTGCTTGAAAGAACTCCAGACATTTTGCTCAATGAATGTTGTATTAAGTCTGAACTCAGAGTTAGAGTTCCTCATGAGCTAATCATTGACCAGGAATGTTCCCTCTAGGTATCCCTTCCAACTAGATATGATTTGTATAGCCTAGTGATATGCTTGCATCTGCTCAGTCAAGCTTAATTTTTCTTGAATACAAATGGTAGTAGTTGAGTAGGGAGATAAACTGACAAATCAGTTTACGAGTTATCCAGAAGTATTGCTTCCAGTTATCCAGAAGTATTGCTTCTCATTATCCAGAAGTAATGAGAAGCAGCTGGATATAGCAGGCAAAAGAATGGTTGTGAAGTTAAGAATACCTGAGTTCAAATCAAATTCTAGACACTAATTGTGGGGCCCTGGGAAAATCATTTAATCTCTGTCTACCTTAGTTTCCTTAGTTGTAAAATGGAGATAATAATAGCCCCTATTCCAAGATTATTGGGAAGGATCAAATAAAATAATATTGTAAAGTATCTATACCTGGTAAAGTAGGCACTTACCCAATGCAAATTTTCTTCCTTCCATTTAAAGAAAAAAATTTAGGTTACTATCTCCTTGAGTATACAGATATTGGTGGAAGTCACCTAACTTTGATGAGGTATTCTTTTGATAACTTGAAGAGGGAGACTATGCATTTGTAGTACCTATCAGAGAGAGATATAAAAATGGACCAACACTATGAGCAATCCATCTCATTGTATTCTGTAATCTGGACAATTAATATTCATCCATTTGATTTTTCCTGATTGTTTAATAAGGCCAAACTTCTTTGCATGATTGTGGTTATTCTGTACTTTTCTTGGATTTGATAATTATTTGTATAATGTAATTGATAGACAAGAACATCTGCAGGAAAAATTATGTATAGGGAGAATTTTTTTTTCATTTTGATTCTGCAATGAAAATCCTCATTTGATAGTAGCAAATGTTTTTATTATACATATATTGTTCCATTTAAGTCTTGATTGCTATTGATAATTATATTACTGTCAAAGTTATTCTTTGTTATATTAAAAATATATATGATGTTAAAATATGCATAGGAGACACCTCTTGGAGAATAGCATTTAAGGAGATATTTTACCCTGGGTAATTAATAGGCTTTTAAAAAAATCAATAACCAATGTCTCTTGGGATCTTATTTTTCCCCATACTGTTCAATAAATTATGCCATAGCAAAAATGTAGTCCACTATAGATGATTATTTCTGAAAGCTTGCTTGTTCCTTCCTTAGCTCTATGTTAAAGATTCCCTTCATTCTTGAGTAGATTAGTTTCATGAAATTTTTTTGGTAGAAATAAGAAAGGGACATCAGTTAATAAGTATATTTCTTATCTTTTGTTAATAACTTTTGATAATACTATCTGATATTTCCCCTCAAGCTCTGGTATTTTCCCTACCCACTTCTTTTTTTTTTTAATATCTAGAAAACTGAAACTATAGTGCTATCTACATTCTGTATTTTATAGCATGAAATTTCTCTATGTATTTAATCTAATGCAGGTGGTTCTCCATCTTTGATTTCTTCAGTTCCCTTCCTATTTCCTTATGTAAGACAACTGGACTTAGACATTAGAGACCAAATGTGATGACTCCATCATCAATTCTGGTGAAAAGAGTTTGTAATAAAAATTCTTGACCAAGCTTTTCTGTGGTTTCTTATGTAGAGAAAGAGAAAAAGTTTTTCTTGTAGATTTGACTCAGTTCCCTAGAACTGAAACATCATAGAAATGAAACATTTATCAGAGAAACTTGCTGCAAAGATTCCCCCCTCAAAATTTCTACTTTCTTCTAATTTTTGCTGCATTAGTTTTGTTTGTAAAAAACAAACCAAAACAAACCTATATTTTATATAATCAAAATGATCCATTTTATTACTTGTGAACTTCTCTATTCCTTATTTGGTCATGAAGTTTCCCCCATTCCTAGATTTGACAGGTATTTTTTTCATTAAATATGTATAACTTTCTATTCCTTTTTGCAGATGTATATAACAATTTTTTTTATCAAGAAGATAGAATTTGCTTCATTAAAAATTTTCCCAAGTTGGCCATTTTCTTAGTAAAACTTTGGACAAATCTTATCTATTTAAATGAATAAGTAGTTTTCATCCGATGATAGTGTAGGGGTGATGATAATTAAAATTTTTAAATTAAGAGAGTGTATATAGAAAAGTTGGAAAAGGACAAGGATTGGGGGAAATCCACCCAGAGTTGCCAGGAAGAGAGCAAAAAAAAAACCCATAAAAGACATAGGTGAGAGTGTAATATTTCTAAAGACAAGGAGATAGCTAGTATTTGTAAAAGAAGGAAAGTGGTTAAAAGTGTTAAAAGTTATAGAAAGGTCAAGCAGGATTAAAATTCATAAAATTATATTGAATTTGGTGATTAAAAGGATATTAGTGAGTTTTGAGAGAATAGTAGAGTCAAGTGGGGAGAAGCCAAATTACAAGATGTAATGGGGAGGGTACTTCAAAAGGAAGTAAAGACAATGAATAGAAACAATGTTAATCAACAAGGTGGATTGTTAAGGAAGAAATTGCTGGTAGAAGGGTCAAGGGAATCTATTTTTAAGGACTTGGGAGATGTAGCAATGTTGGTAGGTAAATGAGAAGAAGCTGGAAAGAGAGTCTGAAGTTTCATGAAAGAAAAGTGAAGATTGATAAAGCAAAGTCCAAGAGGAAGTGGGAGGAGATTGGTCAAAGTAGTAGTAGAGGGATATACCATACTTCTTCCTCTGTGGGTTGAGGGAAGAGAAAAGAATAGATGATAATTGTTAGGAATTTTGAGGAGTAAAAGAGGGAAGTTGAGGGAATTTATGGCAGATATAATAAATTTTCTTGGTGAAATAGGAAGCAGAATCATCTATTATAACTTTGGTGAATTATATTCTGCATAATTAGATTGCAGATCAATTTTTTTTTTACAATGTAGCTTCTTGTCTACAGCTTTTCTTGCAGAAAAATTTTTGTTTAATGAATTAATTGTGAGAAGTCATATTCTTACATAAGGATTAAGAATAAAACAAAACTAATATACATTCTCTTCTTTTCTTCTTTTCTCTCCTCAGGAAATTTAAGAAATATTCAATAAATTAAAAAATACTCTAGAAACAGTGTAACAGGATTGTTTCATCCCCTTTAATGTATACTTGCTCTCTCCTTTGTTGATCTCTCAAGACATATTCTTTTACTTTGGTGAATGTCTTTTAGTTCAAGTGAAGGAAGGTTTTTGGAGTATTTGCTTTTGGGAGTAGAATTCAGGGATACTATTTAGCAACTAGTAAAAATAAAGTGCTATATGAGTGGAAAACAACAAGGAGTACTTTTTTCATTAAAAGGGAATGGTTCTTGTATGAACAGAGAATGCAGAAAACATTTGTTATACTAAGGGAGTGTGTTGGAGATAGCTTGTATTGTCTCTGGAGAGCAAATTGCTAAATTGTATATTTACATCTTAGAAACCAGCCAAAACAATAAATTTAGACTTTAAAAATTGCATTGTGATTGTCTGGATTTAAGAAAGTGATGGATAAAATAATAATAGTACAGATTAAACTTTAAAATGTTTTGTATATTTCTAGAGAGCCAGTTGTTAAACATTTACTATAATTCTGCTGGTTATACTTCAGCTTTTATAGAAAATTAGGTATAAGTGGTATAGAATACTAGTAATACAGGCCTTCTCCCTGTAATTTCTTCTCAGAACCTCTTTATAAAATAATAACCACTATCAAAGAATTGTGTGTATACTGATCTATTTGTTGATTGGTGGAGCCTGTACTGATCTATCCTAGTTATTTATATAAAACAAAACAAAAACAAACTTCCCTTTTCCACTATAAACTTTTAACTCTTAGAGATTTGCCCAGAGCAATGAGAAGTTAAATGACTTGTCCATGATTATTACACAACCAATATGTATCAGAGATAAAACTTTTATCTGTCTTCCTGAATCCATGGCTGCTACCTTTAAGTTTTTCTAATCTATAGACAGTATTAAAGAGAGGACATTGAAAAAATCATATACACTTAATTCATCTGAGTTATTTTTATTATTTTGAGACAGAAAAAGATATTTCTCCCAAAATATGTATAGATAATTATGACTTGCTTTCTTCATTTCAGATCTTGATTCAAGACTTTCTTCTTTTATCTATTTAAAAAAATTTTCCTGACTCATACATAAGCCAGTAAGAAGCCTAGACAGAGCTTACCTTAATATGCCTGACACTTTTATCTATTATGTAATTTGGCCCAAAATTCTGAGGGTCTTCCCCTCCCAGATTGATTTTTTTTCTGATTAGGTGAAAAAGCCCCCCTTTTTGCTTTATTTCTTACCTAGCTTTAATCACTCAATGTGTTTTGCCTCAGACAGATGAAAATACCTTAATTTTAAAAGGCCAAGGTCTCCTACTGCATCCAGGGACATCTCCAGTTGCCCTGCTCTTTTCACTGGATCCAGATAGCTCTGAAGGTGAGATTGAGTCTGGTGATTTTGCATAACCTTCCCTCACTTAAATCCACTTCACTTACAAGTTGAGATATCATCTTCCTGTTGTCATAAGTTCTTTTCAGAGTGAAAGACAAGCAACAACAACAACAATTTAATGTATCCAGGGCTGCATGAATATGTGTGTATATATAAATACACACACACACACACATATATATATATAATTGCATATGTTATATGATATACCCCATATATAAATATAAATGTGTAGGCATGTCTGTCTGTCTATGGCTATGTGGTATATTTTTGGGATTTCATAAGCACAGAAATTCTAAGTGATGAAAATCCTACCTATAGCTCTATAACTATTGTGCAACTTATGATTTTACAGAGTTGTCTGAAGTGTTGAAAAAGATAGCACAGGATAGCTAGATAGAACATTTATAAAGCACTATATATTAATTATTAAACAGCCACTATGTGGGTGTTGAAGATAAAAATTCAAATAAACAAGACCTTCAGGATCTTATATCACAATGAGAGAAGACAATACACAAAAGGGAATTGCAGGTGTAGAAGTCTGTTTCTGGAATAGAGAAGATGAAAGGTAATTTATTAGAATTCTAAGGCCTAGGCCTGGGGTCCTAGATTCTAAAGTGAGGGAGATGCAGATGAAAATCTCATACTATTCTCTTAGCAAGTTAAATGATTTACTCAAAGTCACATAATCAATATATGTTAGAGATGATATTTAAACTAGTTCTAAAAAAAGTTGCAAAAGATTTCAATTGGGGGTAGAGAGATAGTGGATGTTGTTTAGTGGTGATGGGAATGCCTGTTTTCTGAATGCTAGTCTTATTGTATTTTTAGAGGCTAGAAAGAAAGTTGTCTGCAGGGTAATTGTATTTTGATTGCAGTGACTCTCAAAATCATTTATTTAATTAGAAAAAAAGTTATTAGTTGCATTGGTGGAGAGAGTACTCTATCAACAAACTTTCAAATTCCTTTTAGGCCATTTCTTTCATTCATTCAAATAATAAATTGCTACTTACTCATACCTAAGATGGATTTGTCATTGGAGTTGCTCACAATTGTGAGGTCTTTTACTATTTGAAGATGGCACGCTGCTTATTGCATTAAACCCTCTAAAGTGTTGCAAGGTTTTCTCAGTGAAACCCAAAGAAAGCAATCCACATAGAAAGAAAATGGATTCCAACATACTATTGCCCATGCAGCATCTCTTCACCAGATTGGGGAACTGGGGACAGAACACAGGATCATTTATTTAAGCATGGGGTTGAGGAATTACTTGCTATATTTAGAACTCATACTGAACTCATGAAATCTTGAAATACTGAGATACCTTGAAATATTGCAGCACTTAATTCTGTTCCTAATCGTCCAGTCTTCTCTACCATTCAGAAGAAATAATCTCACCCTGAAAGATCCCCCCACCTGTATGGCCCCTTCCTTTAACTGGTGAGTTCTTTCCAGAACTTAGATATAGCAGGGACTAGACCTGTTATTCCATTGGTGTAAGGAACGTCCAAATGAGACAATTCTTTTTACTAATGCAGGTGGACACTTTCTCTGTAACTAAGTATCTTAGAGAACTTCCCAGGGCATTGAGAATTTAACTTTGGCAGTATGTATCTAAGGTAGGACTTGAATTCAGGTTTTCTGGCTTTGAAGGTTACTATTTCCACTAAGTCATGTTGAGGATAAGAATATTTATTTATTAAAAACACAATATCTGACACTATTCTATGCTAAATTTTCATTGATAACTAATAACTAGCAGACTTGGAGATACAAAATGCAATTTTAGATAACTGGTAAAAGTTCAGAGTGAACACAGCAAATTTTTATTTTTTAAAAAAATTTGATACTATATATTTTTTTCAATTACATGTGAAAAGAGTTTTTAACATTCATATAAAAATATTGAGCTCACTTTTTTTCCCTTCATTTCTTTTCCTCCCTCTCTAAAATGGTAAACAATTTAACATGAGCTGTAGGTGTGTGATCATGTAAAACATGTTTCCATATTCCATTGAAAAAAGAGAAACAGACCACATTTAAAAAATAAAATGAAAACACTATGCTTTGATTTACATTCAAACTCCATTAGTTCTTTCTCTGGAGTGGATAACATTTTCCATCATGGGTTCTTTGGAATAGTTTTAAATCATTGTATGGCTGAGAAGACCAAAGTCATCCATAGTTGATCATCACACAGTATTACTAATAACAGTCAATTTTAAAGAACAATGCTTACTAAAAGGGTGGATTTATATCTCCATTTCTTTTCCCTATTTTCAAGTCAAGTTAAATTTAAGTGTTTATTATATGCCGACTATGTGGCAGGTACAGTATTATGCACCAGCAGAAGGACTGACTTTTGGTGAGACTGAGAGATGTGAAGAGAGAGAATATTTCCAGGCATAATAACTAGTGAGAACAGTGAAAATGCTGTGAATAGGGTATGTGATGTTATGGGTGAGGAATAGCAAAGAAGCTATCTTGGGGGACAGATAAAAGCAGAGGGAGATCAACTAATTTTTTAAGCAAATATCCCTATATTATGAGTAAGCTAGAAGATGGCGAAAGCATGCTGGCTAAGGGTAGTTTGCCTGGTAATTTTAGTTTAACCTGTCTTTGTGCTTGCACATCCAATTAAAAAATTGTATGTGATACAATTAACAAATAAGACCTACCTGTGCTCTTGAACATATGTTGGCATAGTGGGTTTATCGATTTCATCATTTTAATGTGGCCTCTGCTACCCAAGGGGATCCTAATAAGATCTTATTGTCAACTCACAATTCCTATTAAAGCATATGGAGATTCTGATTTTGTGCCAAGTTCTAAATTGTACCAATTATACTTATATTTGAGTATGATGAGGGAAAGATAGTAAAACGAAAGGAAAGAAACTGCAGATCTATTGTTTATTTTAGAAATGAGCACATGCCAGTGAATAACAAGGTTGTGTAACTCATGCTGAAACTTCCTCTAAAATAAAAAAAATAAAGTGAATTATCTTTTCAAATATCTCTAGTTTGATTCATCATAGTATCTATTAAAATCCTAATATATGTATTTCCCAATATAATTGCTACCAGATGACCTTTTCATGTCTGTTTTCTCTCTCTTAATGCTTTAACCAGACACACACACACACACACACACACACACACACACACACACACACAGATAAACTAGCAGATAGACACAGCAGATAGATAGGCATGTAGATAAGATACAGACACACTCCAAGAACCTGGAGAATATGCCTGTTAAATTCCATTTCAAAGGATTTGCACTTAAATTCTATGCTTTTAAGAAGCAGGTATTGTTTCAAATTTCTTGCTACAGAAATGTAACTTCATTTGTCAGACCAATAACAGAACAATACTTGCCAGTGTTTCTTTTATTGATTTCATGTGAAGGTTTAAAGCAGTGCCTGATGTGAGGTGACATCCAAGGTCAAAATCATGCTGTCTCTACTCCTATTAGAAGCTTTCAGAAGTGAAATCCTAAAGCTGGAGTCAGTATTTTTGTGTTTGTTTGCTTCCATTGGATAGCTTTGAGGCAAGGAAAGAACAAAAGATATGAAATGATGAGACAAGAGTCTAGAGGAAGTAATAGAGACAGAAAAGGAGCACTAAGGAATATCAATATTTTGGAATGGTCCTTCTTTCATTGATAGTCCAAGAGAAGAATGGCACTGCTAGTGCCATCTCTCTGAAATTACCTCTCATTTACACCATTTGTTGTTTACATGTTCTCTCCTTAAATTAGTTTGTGAGTTGGAGGAAAGAAAGGGAGAAAGGAGGATAATTTTGAAGGAATTTAAAAGATAAGATTGAGGAGGAAAAGGAACAAGCCTCAAATTTTATGATAACGTATCTTCTGCTGAGGAGTGGAATGCCAGTGAAAAATAAAATCTTAGGCAGAAAGGAGTCAGTGAAGAATAAAATATTCAAATTATCTTGCTCATTTTCTTGATTTTTTTCCACTAATTTTTGACAGAATTGAGGAGTCAGCCTTAAGAGAAAGTGTATTGTTTTTGTAGGCAATCTGCATGTACTACAATCATAATTATTGAAGATCCTCAAAGAAAGTTCTTGCAACTAAAATTCTTAGCACCATCAAATGGTTCAGTCTCAGATATGAATATGATTTTTATCAATAGAAATTATATCAAAGAAGCATCACAATCTGCCTTGTCACTAAGGACCATGGGACTTTTCTATCAGACATACAGCTGAAAATTTCCTTATTTGTTGTTTCCTCTATTAGAATGTGACCCCCTTGAAAGGAGGGATTGTCATTTTTCAACATATGCCTCCAGCACTTAGCACAGTGTGTTGCAAGTAATAAACACTTAATAAACGCTTTATTCATCCATTGATTTGGAGTCAGAGTACTTAGGTACAAATTACAACTGGTTGTCTGACCTTACGTCACTAACTCTTACTGTGCCTTAGATTTCTTATCAATAAAAGGAGAGAGTTTGATAATACAAATCATTTTAAAGGTTGCTTCCAAATCTAACTTTGTGATCCTGAATAATTCTGTGATTCCCCTGCTTGTATAAATTGTTATGCCTATCTAGCATTCCTCCCTCCCTTAAAAAAAGGCTTGATTGATAAATATGTAGGTGATGCAGGCAGCTCTGATTATCTCACTCTGCTGGTCTTCAATTATCTAGGTAACTCTTTTCAACCTTCATTTCTGTCCTCACTGGCATATCCTACTTGTTTGACCTTGGGCAATGTGGTGTAGGATTTCAGTTTTCTCATCTGTAAAATAAGGTGGTTAGATTAGATAATTTCCAAAGTTCTTTATAGGACTAAAACAATCAGTTGGGCAATTAGTTCTTACTACATTCTACGTATTACACTAAGACTTGGAGATCCAAGGAAAGGCAAAAAAAGTCCCAGCTCACTGTCTAATGGGAAGAAACAACATGTAAATAAATGACACAGTATAAATGGACAATCCCAGAGAAATGGCACTAGCTCTGTGTGTGTGTGTGTGTGTGTGAGAGACACACACACACACACACACACACAGAGAAAGACAGAGAGACAGAGAAACACAGAGAGAGAGACATAGAGAGAGACACAGAGAGAGAAACAGAGAGAGAGAGACAGAGAGAGAGAGACAGAGAGAGAGAGGAGGGGAACAGAGATGGGGAGAAGCATGCCAGGAATAGCTTCCTAAAGAGGATGGGATTTTATGCTGAGTCTTGAAGCATGTTGTGTCATAGGGGAAGAACAGCATGACCAGTATTCCTTGATAAGTGGAAAAGAGAAAATTTTAAGAAAGAAGACTGAAAAGGTAGGAAAGGGCCTGGTGGTGAAGGGATTTAATAGCCAAATAGGGAATTTTATATTTGATCCTGGAGATTATCATTTCTGGTAGGAGTCCCCGGTGTTTATTGAATAGAGACCCGAGATAGTCAGATCTATGCTTTTAAAAAATCAGTTTGGCAGCTGAATGAAGGATCCTATGTTCTGTTCCTATCACTTTCCCCCTTTCATGTTATTCTATTTTAATGGTGACCTTTTATCTTTTTACTTACTTTATATACAAGATGCATTTCACAAAAGATGTATGTGTGTATACACACACACACACATATAACATTTCCATTTCAAAGAATATTGCACACATTACATAGCCAATGCCCATTTTATTGAGTATTCTCACTGCTTCTTTGGCACTTATGTTTTCAAGCTAATAAACTGCTAACAATTTCTCCTTTCATTTTGTAGAAGTTATGGCTAGAAAACCCAAATATAAAAAAAATCCATGTATTTACAAAGAGCTCAGGATGATATGCCAAAATATTATTCTTCCTTTAAAAGGCTAATGTGAATTAGAAATTAAAACTGAATGACAAAATAGGAGTTTGGGGTTGTAGGCTTTCATTATTTCAATTCCTCTTTAGCAATATCTCAAATGATTTTCTGAGATTTCTTTTACTTTCAAATGACTTGCAGGGGAATAGAGATGCTTTTCTTCAACTCGCTCAGTTGGGGAACCATAAAATGAAGGCTGGTGACAAATGGTTAGAATGATCATATTTCCCAAACCTCACATCAGTAAACATCTTTCCCCCTTTATCTTTAATCTCTTTCACTCTATTGAACCTTTCTTTACTGCCTATTCCATTCCTCAGAAAAGGTTATTTTATTATGAAATTTGAGACCATGGGTTCACTTTTCTTAATCTTAAATATCAAAATACTTCAATATCATCCTCCATTCACCTTCCCTTTACTCCAGGGAGGGAGTGGCCCTTCTGTTGAAATCAATCTTTCTATTTTTGTCCTTGATATCAAATCTTCATGTCTCTTCAAGTTGTTTTGTCCTTCCCACTATCCATTTTATTTTATAATCTCTAGTTGCTCTTTATCCAATTGGCTCCTTTATTGTCTTCTATAAACACGCTCAGAACTCCCTATCCTTAAAAAAGAAAAGAAAAAGTTACTTTTGCTTGACTCTGATAAAATTCTACTGTATTTCTTACATTCCTTTATAAATCAACTTAGAAAAGTGAATATAATTATCACTGCCTACAATATAGCTTTCATTCCTTCTTCCTTTTGAATGAAAATGCCTAGCAACAGTCACTTAATTGCTAAAACAATGGCCAAAAGATTTTTTTCTTTTCTGACTTCTCTGTAGTGTATGGCACTGCTTATCTCCAGCCCCTCTTAGAAAATCTGTTCTTTCTTTGAGGGTTTTTTTTGACACGAATTTCACCTCGTCATTCTCAACCTCCTTTGCTGGATTCATCATCTGTATCAACTTCCCATATGTGGCTTTATGCCAAAGTTCTGCTTGAACCTCTTTCTCCTCCCTATACTCTTTCTCTTGATGATCTCATCAACTCCAAAGGATTGAATTTTTTAAAATATATAGCTGGACTTCCAAAACTACATTCCTAATTGTTCTCTTCTTAGTTCTCAAAACCTTCATCATTGTTGGCCTCATGGATACTTCTGCTTAAGTGTAGGGTAGATATCCTGAACTCAGCATGTAAAAATTAGGATTCATTATCTTTCTTCTAGACCCATAATTTCCTCCAATTTTCTTATTTACATTGAATGTGCCAGAACTTTAGAAGTCAGCCAGATTCACCACCTCAGAATCATCCTTGGTCTTCATGATGATGATCCTACTTGAGATTTTCCTGGCAAAAATACTGGAGTAGTTTGGTATTTCCTTTTAATCACTTATGAGGAAGCTGAGGCAAACAAGGTTAAGTGACTTGCTCAGGTGACATAATAAATGTCTGAGGCCTGATTTGAACTCAGGGAAATGAATCTTCCTCACTTTGTGCCTGGTACTCTATCCCCTTATGTGACCTAGTTGCTCCTCCTTGATCCTCACCTTCACTCCAAATATCCTATCTATTGCCAAGTATTCATACCACTTCCAAAACATCTTTCAAATCCATTGATTCCTTATTAGTCAAACATTACTCTAGTTCAGACCATCATTACTTCTTTAGTGAACTATTGCAATAATCTCCTAATTGGTCTACCTACTGCTATACTTTCCCCTTTCCAATCCATCTTCCACTTGACTTCAAGATAATATTCTTTAAGGCACAGGTCTGATCACATGCCTCATCACTGGGATGATTGTCGTGAATTTAAGACTTTCCATAACCTCCCACTTAATTTTTCCAATCTTAGTTCATACCATTCCACAAATTCCCCATCCCAGATAAACTGGATCATTCCCTAAACTTTTTACCCCATCTCAAGCTTCAATGGATTTACATAAGCTATCTTTCAGGACTGGATTACATTTTTCACTATTCTTTTTCTTTCAAAATCTTTGTCTTCCTTCAAGATTTAGTTAAAAGGCTTCCACCATGGAGCCCTTTCAGATCCTATTCTCTACCAACTGTTAGTGCTCTTTAACTCTCCAATTTTCCCTATACTTATTTGTGTACATATCATATTAACTAAGTAGAATGTAAGCTCTCTGAGCACAGGGACTGGTTGTTTTTGTCTTTGTATTTTAGAACATAGCACAGTACCTTTCATATATTTGGTACTTAATATAAAATTATCTGGTAAAATATTTTTCTTTTGCAAAGTCTATTTAAAAGTTCATTTTCTTTTCCTGAAATTGGGTCTGCTTCACACAGTACATATGGTCATCATAAATTGTTGTACTCAGTACCAGGTATAAAAATCATGTCCCAGAAATAACCGTGGACTCTCCATAATACAACAGAGCAGAGACAAATGGGGCTTCGGTAATGGCATTGGGTGTATGCACATACATATTTGCAGATATAATTAGCTTCTTGCATATTTCTACTTCCTTCTTCTACTTGCTAATTTCATCTGTGCTATGCTCTCCATCCTGCTCCAGCAAGCAAAAGAACATGGAGATTTTGTAATCCAGTTCAATTCTCTCAGTATTTAGTGTCTACAATGTACAAAATAATGTGTTAGGAAGATTCAAAGTCCTTGACCATGGAATTTTTAACCTAGTATGGTGAATAGATGGGTATATAAATTAACTGACAATCCATGATTAACACATTAGCAAATTGTTATTTTATGACACTATTATAACAAAAGATTTTTTATACATGTAATTTCATTGCTGTAGAGAATTCCCAATGTGCGAACTTCTTTTATTTATTCATATCAGCAACTGATTTAAAACTTATAGCTTTAGAGAGCTTCCTGTGTGTACTTGGAGATTAAATTTGTTCAAGGTCACACAACCAGAATGTGTCATAGGTAAAACCTGAGTCCAGGTTCAGATAACCCAAAGGTTAGTTCATTATCTACTATGCTACTTTACTGCTAAAATAAAAATCCTATATTAAAGCATTTTATGATATTATTATGGAGGTGGGCCAGTGATGTGTAAGAAGTGGGTGGCCTGAGTAATACATTGGAAATATTAAAAGAATTAGAGTAAGCCTCTGACACAATGGGTGGAAAATTTTTTTCTGTGGAAAATTTGTGTAAAGGCATTGATGAGTATTCATAGGATAGTAAATTTAGAAGTGGATGACCTTTGAGGTTTTATACATGGGGAAACTGAGACACAGAGGGATTAAGTGACTTGCTTAGGGTCACATAGCTCATGTCTGAAGCAGTATTTGAACTCAGGTTTTCCAGAATCCAAATCTATCACAGTTAAGAGATACTTAACTGCCCAGGCTGGGCTGCAATTTCCATTGGTGGAGGGAGAACATATATTAAGATGGTGGATCTCCTTAAGTGTTTCAAGATTTTTACAAGTACTGTGTGCCCTGTGTGAGTTTTAGAATTTATCCTGAAAGACACTTAATATTGAAAAGAAATGTTGAAAGGTTTCTAGTTGTTCCTAAAGTTTCAGGAATACCTCATTTCTATACTGCATTCAATAAAGCACATTTAGATTTTTTTTTAAAAAAAGTAAACCTTCAAGTAGGTTATACAAAGGAAAGATTTATATTCTTGTCCTATGTAACAGGAGAAATTCAGTGGGGATCACAGTAAGAAAATGAATGCATTTTGTTACCTCAAGCCATAAATGTTACATTTTCTAAAATCAAAGTAGAATTAGGGTGAAGAGAAAAGCTCTTTTTGCTAAAATTCCATTTTGGAAAAGTTCTCTGTGGTCTGTTTGATGCTATTTGATCTGAATCCTCCCTTACTCCACATTTCTAATTGGTTGCCAAGTCTTACAATTTCTTTATTAACAACATTTTGGGCATATACACCTATATTAATAATAATAGCTAGCATTTATATAGAGCTTTAAGGCTTTGCAAAAATGCTTTGTAAATATTATCTCATTTTATCCTCACAGCAAACCTGGGATTTGGAGCTATTATCTTCCCCATTATACAGATGAAGAAACTGAGGCAACCAGTTGTTAATTGGTCATAACAGCTAGTATCTGAGCTAGGGTTTGATTTGAAATTGGGTTCAGCACTTTATCCACCATACCACCTAACTGCCTATCATATTATTTTGTATTTGCTTTAAATTTTTGTGATATGTTTCTTATATGTATTTGCCGTTTCCCCGCATTGGATTATAAACTTACTGCAACTACAGATTGTTTCATTTTTTTGCACTGGTACCCTACATCTAACAAAGTGCCTGGCACATAGTAGTCATTTAAGGAATATATGCTAATTGATTGTGATTCCAAATTGTGGATTTTTCCACATGCTCATTTCTTCCCAGCTTTATAAAGGAAAGTTCTTCCTGAAGGGAAGAATTGAGTCATTAAGTATAAACAATTATCAGATGATTCTAACTGTCCCTGAGCCAATACAGAAGAGATTAACTTTGAAGATGAAAGTGAAGATTATGCAATTTCATCCTAGTTAGCTGGTTAAAAAAATTACACCATATTAGAATGATTTCATCTTCCCTGTGGATGTTTTATGAATTGAGAGGTGAATTTGTTAACTTTGAAAATATTTCTCTGCTTTATTAATCAAGTTACATAGCTTCTTATTTGCATACAGGAGACACCACTCATCAAGTTTATGTGCTTTCCTGAAAAAGCTTCAGCAAATACAAACAAGAGATTCAGTTGTATATTTTAGCTTTAGAGGTTGTGCCTGTTCCTTTATTTGTCCATGTGGTTAATGGCTTCGAGATGCTAAGACATGAATTTCATAAGCCTTTGGACAATTGAGCTCTTTATCTTCTGCTGTGGAAGTATTAAACCTCAAATGTCATTTCCTAACCTAATCAAAAAACCTTTATATCCCATGATACAGGTGACAGTACGGAGATTGATTTGTGGTAAAGCTGCATGATGGTAAGGATCCTGATATTGACCCCTGTCCCAAGAAGAGTTTATTATTTCTCCCCCATAGTGAAACAGGACCTTTAGCACATTTGTTATCCTGTTCTTCTCATTCTTTTGGTGATATAGTTCATCAAAAATAACAGCTCAAATTTATTGTGCTTTAGGTCATCAATGGATTTGTGATTTCTTCCTTTAAAAACTTAGATTACAATGCATTGATATCTTCTCATTCTAGGCAGTTATCTCCTATAAATCCTCCTTTCTCCATTCGTGTCCAGGGATTATCACATAGAGGAAAGCTGAAGTTGTTTAACAATTGATAATTTTTATTTGTGTCCCCTTAATTCCCCAGTCTCTTTGTTATAGTTAACCTAATTTTAATTGAAATAAAGTTATTTTTTGGACGGGGGGGGTATGGGTAGGGAGACAGGTTGTACTTAGATAATAGTATTAAAGTCAAAGAACTGGGTTCAAATTCCATCTCAATGAAATAACACAATGACCTTTACAAGTCTTGAAGTGTTATATAATATCTACTACTCCTACTACTTATTCTTGAATTGTCTCAATCATGCCCAACATTTTGTGACCTCATTTGGGATTTGCTTGGGAAAGGTACTGAAGTAGTTTGCCATTTCCTTCTCCAACTCATTTTACAGATGAGGAAAGTGAAGCAAACAGGGTTGAGTGACTTGCCCAGGTTCATACAGCTAGTAAATGTCTAAGGTTAGATTTGATCTCATGAAGATGAGTTTCCTTGACTTCAGGTCCAGTGATGTATCAATTGTGCCACCAACTGCCCCTACCATCATCACCATCACCATTGCTATCATCATCACCATCATCATCACCTTCACCATCACCAACACCATCCATCTACCACCACCACTAGTATCACTACTACTACTACTTACCACCACCACCACCATCACCACTATTACTTACTCCTCCTCCTCCTCCTACTACTACCAAAACTACTAGCACTACTACTATTACTACTACCACTACCACTTGTACTACTACTTACTACTATCACCACCACCACTATCACCACCACTACTACTAACACCACTATTAGTATTATTACTTACTATGACTACTGCCACCACCGCCACCACCACCACCACCACTACTACTACTACTACTACTTATTACCACTATTACTACTATTACTTACTACTACCAAAATTTATTTCTATTACTACTACTATTACTACTACCACTACCACTTGTACTACTATTTACTACTTTTACCATTACACTTATACTACTACTACTGCTTATTACTATTACCACCATCACCACCACTACTCATACTACTGCCACCACCACTTGTACTACTAACTCCTACTACCATTATCATCATCATTACTTCTATTTACTACCACCACCACCACCATCACCACCACTCCTAATGATTACTACTACTACTCTTATCACTAATACTACTACTAGTACTACTTACTACTATTACTACCACCATTCTTACTCCTAGTATTATTACTTGTACCACTTCTACTCTTATTGGTTTTATTACTATTATCTCTGATGTCTACTAGATGTCTGGCCTGGACAAGTTACTTAACCTCTGTGGGTCTCAGTTCCTCCTATGTAAAAGGAAAAGTTGTATTAGATTGTCTCTGAGGTATCTTTCAGCTTTATAGCCCAAATACTCTTATCCTAAGATTGCATTTCCTGGCACATAATAAAAACTTAATATCTGCCTAATTTAAAAATACCTGATTAAAATAACTCCATTCTTTTACAGTGCTTTAATTCTTTCCATTTTCTACCAAATGACTCCTACCTCATTTTTTAAAAAAAATGAGGTCTTATATATAAAAGTATTTTTAATGGCAAAACTATTAAGATCCTTGAAAATCAGAGCCATTAAACTTTTTTTTGTATTAATGTTTTGGTGTAGTTTATCATTGGAGTAGAGATGGTATCTTCCTTGTTTCCTATAGTTTTCTGTCTATATATAGAGAGGATACATGCCTAGGTGAATAATTTGTTACATTAGAAAGATCATTTCATCAGCAATTTCCATGTCCAGTGTAGGGTGAAGCAGAGCTTGATTTACAAACTCCAGTGCCCCAGCACAGCAGTTTACAGGAGGAACTGAAGTATGTAATCAGCAAATGATGCAAATCACCACAAACCAAGTACATTCTGCTGTTTCCCGTGATTAGCAAAGGATTCAATTCATTTTGCAGAGGGCTATATAGCCAAAGTTCTGACCCAGAAATATGCAGCTTAATCAGTAAAGTTTGAATTGAAAATGACTTTACAGATGATGAGTGCTATTCAGATAATAAAGCTGCATCAGTTGCTG
>JAJPUD010005387.1:33053-88526 GCA_023553655.1 Myrmecobius fasciatus
TGGAACTCAATTAGCAAAGCAGGCAACCATCTGAACCGGTAAAGCATTGCTGCTAAATTAAAGCATTTAATTTATTTCAGCAATTCTGATCATTAAACTTTGCAACCTAATTATGCCAGTGTATGGTTACAGTACAAATGAAGAAGGAAGCGATAGTCAAGAGTTTGATTACACATGACAGAGTGTAATCCAACTAAACAAATAAATTCAATAAACATTTATGAAGCACCTCCTATGTACAAGGAAATGTACTGGATGCTTGGGAACCATAGTACTTCACCAGTGCTTTTGGTTGTCTGTTGCAATGTTAGGGCAGATTACCAGTAGCTGTTGGATCCTTTTGCCAGGGTGATAACAAAGACCTAAATATATATATGATAAATTACTTCCATCTACCTATGAACAAGACTGGCCTAATTAACAGTTGTCTTTTCTTTTTTCTTTTAAAATACACACATAGATAGTTTTCAACATTCACCCTTGTAAAGTCTTGTGTTCCATTTTTTTCCCTTCCTTCCCTCCATTCCTTCCCTTAGACTGCAAGTAACCCAAAATATATTAAACATGTGCTGTTCTTCTATACATATTTCCACAATTATCATATTACACAAGAAAAATTAGATCAAAAAGAAAAAAAGAGAAAAAACAGAAAGCAAGCAAACAACAACAAAAAAGTTTAAATACTATGTTGTGATCCATACTTAGTCCCTAAAATCCTCTCTCTGGATGCAGATAGTTCTCTCTATCACAAGTCCATTGGCACTGGCATGAATCACCTCACTGTTGGAAAGAGCCACGTCCATTAGAACTAATCACTCTATAATCACCCTGTAATCTTTTTGCTGTATACAATATTCTACCATCTTCACTTAGCATCAGTTCATGTAAATCTCTCCAGGCTTTTCTGAAATCATCCTGCTGATAGTTTTTTAAAGAATAATAATATTTCATAACTTTCTTATATCATAACTTACTCAACCATTCTCCAACTGATGGGCATTCACTCAGTTTGCAGTTCCTTTGTGCTTCCTTTTCTTAAAAGAAGAATGGTGAGTAAGATTGTGTCCTACAGCTAAGATTTGTTTCAATATTATCCCACCCAGGATGCCACATTGGCGCCAGCTGGTAGCACAGTAGATAGAGTCCCAAGTCTGGAATCTGAAAGACCTGAGTGCAAACCCAGCCTTAGACAGTAGCTGTATGATCCTGGACAAGTCACTTCACCTCTGCTTGTTTCAACTTCCTTAACCAAATTAATAGCACCCACTTTTGGGATCAGTTGAGATAGTTTGCAAAAGTGCTTAGCACAGTGCCTGGTACTTGGTAGTGACCATCATAATGTTTCTTCCTTTCTCCCTCCATGAGGCATCATCCTCAGTCCAACGTGCCCTTTTCAAATAGTATCTCCTGCTTTAGTCCTATCTCTCTACTTACCTCCTATTAAAAATTTGCTCTTTGCTTGCTCCATTTTGAAGAATTTACAACAAATGAATTTACCCAATACAAGACAGTTTTCCACCAATCTCTACTTTTTTTTGGGGGGGGAAGGTGACTTGCCCAAGGGTGTGTAACACAGCTAATAAATGTCACATTTGAACTCATATCCTCCTCACTCCAGAGCTAGTGCTCTATCCACTGAGCCATTTAGTTTCCCCTCTAGCTTCATAAAATTGTATGAACTCTTCCCATTGCCTGAAATAAACTTTCTCCTACCTCTTACATCTTCCTTCAGGAATCAATTCAAGTGCCACTTTCTTTTTTTTAAATTTTATTTTATTTGCAAAACATATGTATGGGTAATTCTTCAACATTAACCCTCACAAAGCTTTATGTTACAAATTTTCCCCCCAACTCCCCACCCCTCCCCTAGATGGAAGGATATCCACTACATGTTAATTATGTTAAAATACTTGACAAATCGAATATATGTATACATATTTCCAAACTTATCATTGTTGTACAAGAAAAATTGTATGTACACAAAAGACATATGAGATAAAGGAAACACAATGTAAGCAAACATTAATGTAGAGCATGAAAATGATATGTTGTAGTCCGTATCTCATATCTCTCTCTCTGGGTGTATGTGGCCTTCTTTACTGAACAACTGGAACTGGTTTCATAGTTGAAGAGAGCCACGTCCATCAAAATTGATCATCATATAGTATTGCTGTTGCTGTGTATAATGATCTTCTGGTTCTGCTCATTTCACTTAGCATCAGTTCATGCAAGGCTCTCCAGGCCTCTCTGAAATCGTCCTGCTGGTCATTTCTTACAGAACAATAATATTCCATAACATTCATATACCATAATTTATTTAGCCACTCTCCAATTGATGGGCATCCATTTAGTTTCCAGTTTCTAGCCACTACAAAAAGGGCTGCCACAAACATTCTTGCACATGTGGGGCCCTTTCCTTCCCTTATGATTTCTTTGGGATATAAGCCCAATAGAAATACTGCTGGGTCAAAGGGTATGCACAGTTTGATAACTTTTTGAGCATAGCTCCAAATTGCTCTCCAGAATGGTTGTATCCGTTCACAGCTCCACCAACAATGCATTAGTGTCCCAGCCTTCCCACATCCCCTCCAACATTCGTCATTAACTTTTCCTGTCATTTTAGCTAATCTGACAGGTGTGTAGTGGTACCTCAGGGTTGTCTTGATTTGCATTTCTCTGATCAATAGTGATTTGGAGCACCTTTTCATATGACTATAAATAGTTTTAATTTTATCCTCTGAAAATTGTCTGTTCATATCCTTTGACCATTTATCGATTGGAGAATGGCTTGAATTCTTATAAATATGAGACAATTCTCTATATATTTTAGAGATGAGACCTTTATCAGAACCCTTAAATGTAAAAATGATTTCCCCATTTATTGCTTCCCTCTTAATCTTGATTGCATTAGTTTTGTTCGTACAAAAACTTTTTAACTCAATATAGTCAAAGTTATCTATCTTGTTTTCATTTAAGTGTTCCAGTTCTTCTTTGGACATAAATTTATTCCATCTCCATAGATCTGAGAGGTAAACTATATTACGTTCCTCTAATTTGCTTACAATATCACTCTTTATATCCAGATCATGAACCCATTTAGATCTTATCTTGGTATGTGGTGTTAGATGTGGGTCAAGCCCTAATTTCTTCCACACTAGTTTCCAATTTTCCTAGCAGTTTTTGTCAAATAGTGAGTACTTATCCCAGAACCTGGGGTCTTTGGGTTTATCAAAGACTAAATTGCTATAGTTATTGCCTAGTTTGTCTTGTGATTCTATCCTATTCCACTGATCGACTACTCCATTTCTTAGCCAGTACCAAATGGTTTTGATGACTGCTGCTTTGTAATATAGTTTTAGATCTGGTACAGCAAGTCCACCATCATCAGCCTTTTTTTTTTCATTAATTCTCTTGAAACTCTTGACCTTTTGTTCTTCCAAATGAATTTTGCTACTATTTTTTTTTCTAGATCTGTAAAATAATTTCTTGGGAGTTTGATTGGTATGGCACTAAATAAGTAAATTAGTTTGGGTAGTATTGTCTTTTTTATTATATTCGTTCAGCCTACCCATGAGCATTTTCTGTTTTTCCAATTGACTAGGTCTGATTTTATTTGTGTGGAAAGTGTTTTGTAGTTTAGTTCATATAGTTCCTGACTTTCCCTTGGCAGATAAATTCCCAAATATTTTATACTATCAACAGTTATTTTGAATGGAATTTCTTTTTGTATCTCTTGCTGCTGAACTTTATTGGTGATATATAAAAATGCTGATGATTTATGTGGATTAATTTTGTATCCTGCAACTTTGCTAAAGTTGTGAATTATTTCTAGTAGTTTTTTAGTTGAGTCTTTAGGGTTCTCTAAGTATACCATCGTGTCATCTGAAAAGAGTGATAATTTGGTTTCCTCATTATCTACTCTAATTCCTTTAATCTCTTTTTCTTCTCTTACTGCCAAAGTTAACTTTTCTAAGACAATATTAAATAATAATGGTGACAGTGGGCAGCCTTGTTTCACTCCTCATCTTATTGGGAATGGTTCTAGTTTGACTCCATTACATATGATGCTTGCTGAAGGTTTTAAGTAGATACTACTAATCATTTTAAGGAAAAGCCCATTTATTCCTATACTCTCCAGTGTTTTTAATAGGAATGGGTGTTGGATTTTATCAAAGGCTTTTTCTGCATCTATTGAGAAAATCATATGGTTTTTGTTAATTTGGTTATTAATATAATTGATTGTGCTAATAGTTTTCCTAATATTGAACCAGCCCTGCATTCCTGGTATAAATCCTACTTGGTCATGGTGTATTATCCTGGGTATAACTTTCTGTAATCTCGTTGCTAAAATCTTATTTAAAATTTTTGCATCAATATTCATTAGGGAAATGGGTCTATAGTTTTCTTTCTCAGTTTTCTCCCTACCTGGTTTAGCTATCAGCACCAAATCTGTGTCATAGAAGGAATTTGGAAGTACACCTTCTTTCCCTATTTTTTCCAAATAGTTTATATAGTATTGGGATTAATTGTTCTTTGAATGTTTGGTAAAATTCACATGTAAATCCATCTGGCCCTGGAGATTTTTTCTTAGGGAGTTGATTAATAGCTTGTTCTATTTCTTTTTCCAAAATGGGGCTATTTAAATAATTTATTTCCTCTTCTGTTAACCTAGGCAATCTATATTCTTGTAGATATTCCTCCATTTCATTTACATTCTCAAATTTATTGGCATAAAGTTGGGCAAAGAAACTCCTAATTATTACTCTAATTTCCTCTTCATTGGAGGAAAGTTCTCCCTTATCATTTTTGAGACTAACAATTTGATTTTCCTCTTTCCTTTTTCTAATCAAATTAACTAAAGGCTTATCTATTTTGTAGGTTTTTTTCATAAAACCAACTCTTAGTTTTATTTATTAATTCGATAGTTTTCTTATTTTCAATTTTATTGATCTCCCCTTTAATTTTCAGAATTTCCAATTTGATATTTAATTGAGGGTTTTTAATTTGGTCTTTTTCTAGCTTTTTTAATTGTAGGCCCAGTTCATTGATCTTCTCTTTCTCTGTTTTATGCAAGTAAGCATCTAGAGATATAAAATTACCCCTTATAACCGCTTTAGCCATGTCCCACAAGTGCCACTTTCTTTGTGAGGTATTCTTTACTGCTGTCACTGCCTTCCTCCAATAAAATTACCTTGAATATGTTTTCTGTGTTTTGCATACACCTATATATGTGTATGTTGTTTCCTCAGTTGTAAGGTAAGCTTTATATATGCATAAACCCTTTCATCTTTATCTTTGCATCTCCAGTGCTTAGCACACTGTAGTTGCTTAAAGAATTAATCAAAGACCAATAAAAGCATATTTATATGTTACCAATTCTTTAATCTAAATTACAAACTGTGACATTGAAGAAGAAACCCCTAAGTATCATTTTTTGGGTAATTCTCAAATCCCACCAAAGAAGTTCCTGTTCATTTATCCTCATTGGAAAAATGGTTCAGGGACCTGTGAACACAGTTACAGAGTGATTCTACAGGTGCCCCTGGGGTTGAGTATGGTGTGTTGGCCTTGTGGTTATTCTAACATGGAAATATTAGAAGATGAGTCACTACCTTATTGAAATTTTATGAGTTGCATTGATTTTAGCTGTTTTTTCAATTGGCAGAATAATATGTCAAGGAAGTCCAAATTATTGAGAAAACTAGGTGCAATTAAATCTTATTTTAAATACATTTTAAGTCCATTTAAAATTAATCCTTTTCTTTATTGGGTTGCATTATTGGAAAGAATTCATTATTGTGTTAAGCCACTTGCTTTGTTGTCAGATTTTCCATAAATGGTCATTACTGTCTTCATTTATAATGACACTAACCCAGAAAATTTGAGTCTTGCCTGAACTCTTTCCCCAAGGCATCCATAGAAGGTAAGAACTCAGAACAAGGCAATCATAACAGAAGCATATGTATGGACACAGCAGGTGAGCAGAAAAATGTTAACATTTATATTTACAATTGCAAGCAGTCTTTTTTTAAAAACTGGAATTGCCTGTACAAATGATTTCAGTGGGAAATTCAACCTGTTGTTTTGAAGAGTGAGTTAATTATGCAAACTAGTTTATTATGAACGATAGTGATTATGAGGCTTCTCAGAATTTGATATTCTAGTAATGACAAGAGTTACAAGGAAAATCATATCTATGAGAAGTAAAATGTTCATCTTTAGAGGGGTGAAAATAGCAGGATATTTGTTTTCTTTTTAACTGTGAAGAATTCTTCACAAAAGACTTTAATGCATCATTTTGGGATGAAAGATTCTATGGGTTCTTGAAGGCTATGGCAGGAAATCACAGGCTTGTTGTGATCCTACTTATGTTGTAAACATCTCAACATGGCAGCATGTCTGTTGTCTGATAATCAGCCAAAATATAGAGATTCTCATTGATGAAAGGTCTGATGAGTTGGTGGTGATGTCTTTGATTCTAGTAGCTCACAAAGTACATTTACTAAGGTATAGTGGAATTGCAATCAATATCATTAGAGGTGAAATCCTGGCTCCTTGAAATGATTAAGAATATCTAGAAAATGAGTGTGTCCATTTGAGTAATATATGATATTTTCCAGCTCTGATTTCTATGATTGTGATTGTCATATCATTAGACAATTATTTTTTCTTGTTTTTTAATTAAAATATATTTAGGTCCCATAATAATAAAAACGAAGTGACATTTCATGATATAAAATGATCTATAGCTATCTGAAAAGCAAGACAACATTGAATACAGCAAATTGAGAATGACAATATGGCAAAATGGGCACCAAATAGGAACTACTAATTTATTCTTATTGAAAATTAAACCATGTGTCCAAATATCTATCCGTTATATGGCACTCACTGCTCTTGTTTCCAGTTTAATAGTTCTTCCAGCTTTGTAACAAGATATACTTTTTTCTTATTTCAGGATAGCAATATTCTTACTAAGTTTTGATTATCTAAAATTAGTATTCTATCAAGTTAACATTAACATTTGTTGAAATAGACTTACTAATGAGTGTAATGAAACGAGTCTTCTGAAAAACATTCAAATTATTGAATTAATCTATCATTTTTAATCACAAAGGATTTTACATCTTAGAATCCACCTCTTCAATTGTTAGTACAAAATTATGAGGAAATATTAACTTAATTCCTTAGCAATTGTGTGATCCTGAACAAGTCATTTAACCTTGTTTGTTTCATTTTCCTTATCTGTAAAATGAGCTGGAGAAGGAAATGGTCTACTCCTACATTATCTTTGCCAAGAAAATTCCAAATAGGGTCACAAAGAGTTGCACATGACGGAAAAGGGACAGAAAAAACAAAGAAAGAAAGAATACTAGATCAGGAGTCATAAAGACCAAATTCAAATCTACCTGTCTCATAGCACTTCCTGTCTCATAATAAGCAAATTATTTAGCTTTTCCAAGCTTCTGTTTCCTTATTTATAAAATAGGTATAATAATAACTATAGTATCACAAAATTGTGATGGTGGCTCAAATGAGAAATGTGTTAATAAATTACATATAATTTGCTAATATTATAAATAGATAATTCTGCATCCTATAATTTTCTTTTTGGTAATGACTAAATGTTATTTTTTAAAACAAAGTCTGTCACATGCTTATCCTTCAGAGGTAGAAAAATCATTTTAGGGTACACGTCTTTACTTTGACTGGGTACAACAAAAGCAAGAAAAATAGGAAAGGGGAATTATTGTGAGAGCTTTGCTTTTGAAACCCTTTTGCTCAACTGGGGAATTGAAAACTGAATGAAGTTACCATAAAGCACTAAGGCTTCTTTAAGAATGGAATGAAATTTTAGTAGCAAAATGAAGGTCAATTAAGACAGAATAATGGAGAAAATTTCGAACACCTAATTGCTGTTATATCAATTTTAATATCCACCCACATTCTGGAACTTGATACATCCTAACTCTCAAGGGTATGTAGATAATTATGCTTTTGAGGTGTTCAAGTACTTTATCACCAGTAAGACACTTGAACTCTGATGTGAGAAGGTTAATTATTTGGAATATCCTTGAAAACATTCTTTAGTAAGAGTGGATTACATGAAGACACCTTGAAGTGACAATGCAAGACCCAAGAAAGATAAATGTAAAAATCAATGATTTGTCTATATTCCCTCAGAGGACTGCTTTTGAATACTAACATTTTAAGCTATTAGTATTTCCTCTTGAAATAGAATTAATTTTTTTCACTCCTTTTTGCCTCTATGCTCGAGATGAATTAGTTTTAGCCAAATGTAGTCAGTCTCTGTGTTCCAGAAGTGCTTCCTGATAGAGTAAGGTAAGACTGTATCTTGGAAAGAATAATGGTCTTGGGAGTCCTGATTCTTTTTCCCTCTTTAACTCTCAAAAAGCCAAACTTGAATGCAATGATGTCATAATCTTCTACTATATAATATATAACATGACAAGTTTTTTTTTCATATAACTTATACACAAACATTTTTATTTTGTTTAAACAGATTTGTGACCTCATTGAGATGATTCTTCCCTTTCACAATACAAATAGCAACCCATCTCTATATGTCTACCTTGTGTGATTTTTTTCTCATGTACTCACCATAAATAAACTTAATATATTTGTAGTTGTTATTAGATTTTCAGATATAATTATAGTTTTAAAAACCTAATTAATAAAAATCAACAGGCTTTTCTATGCTAATCTGATTTCCCCAAGTTAAAGAGCTGAAGTTTGGAAGAGACTCTGGGTGTCCTCTAGTCCATCTCAGTCTTGTACTTGGTATCTGTGTATCCTTGGCCAAATGCCTTAAGCTCTCTGAAGTTTTGTTTCCTCATTTGTAAAATGGAGATAATGATACAATTTGTATCTCATAGAATTTTTGTGAGGAAATAATTTTAATCTAGTAGAGTAGAAAATACATTATGTAACTATAAACTATTATTATTTAGGTGTGCAAATACCTGTAAAGTTAATGGAGATTATGAATGGACATATAAGATTAAGGTTGGTGGGTAGATCCAATGAAAACTTTGATGCAGGAGGGATTGGACAAATGTTGGTCAGGAGAACTTGAGAAGGAAATGGATAATTCATTCAAGTCATGGACAAAATGAGAGAAGGCTATGGGACACATAGAATCAAGAACTTCTCACAAGAACAACCAAATTGGGCAAAGCCATGCTGCGCAGCCATGCTGGTGCAACCGATAAATATGTATTTTACTGGTCAGGCTGATATCACATAAGCAAATTATAGTTTGGCTGATGTATAAGTAAAGCTAATTTCAGAAGTCATGGAGGAGACATTCTCCAAGAGGACCCAGAAAAATGAGTTGAAGACTAAATCTTGCTTCCTATGTATGGCCTTTTAATGAAGTAGATGAGGACACATTTATTTATTTTGCTTTTGTTTTTGGCAGCTCTAATTGAGAGCTGAGGAGAAATTGTTCCAATTCATGTCAGTTTTCTAGTAACTGTGTTGCAGGGAGGGAAAAGAGGTAATGAGGGAAAAAACTCAATCATTCTTTGCAGATGATATAATGGTACACTTAGAGAATCTTAGAGAATCCACCAAAAGCCTAGTTGAAATGATTTCAGCAAAAGTTGCAGAATATAAAACAAACCAACACAAAAAATCAACTAAATTTCTATATATTTATGTATTATCAACAAAACCCAGCAGCAAGAGATAGAAAGAGAAATTCTATTTAAAATAACTGCAGACAAGTCTAACTGCCAAGACAAACTCAGGAACTACATAGACACAATTCTAAAATATTTTTCATTCAATAAAGTCAGATCTAAATAACTGGAAAATAATAATTGCTCATGGATTAGCTGAACCAATATAATCAAAATGATGATGATATCTAAATTAATATATTTAGTTGCAATTGAACTACCAAAATTATTTTATAGAGCTAGAAAACAATAACAACAAAATTCAAAACAAAATGTCTATAATATCAAGAAAATCATTGGAAAAATTTGGAGGAAATTGACCTAGCAGTATTGCATCTCAAATTATATTACAAAAGTGAAACATCAAAGCAATCAAATGCTGAGTTAAAAATAGAATGGTGGATCTGTGTAAGAGTTTAAGTACATAATACACAATAGCAAATAACCAGAATAACCTAGTGTTTGATACATGTAAGCATAAAAATGTAAATATGAAAAAGATATCGTAAGGAACTCAAAGGATTTGGAATGTTTACATTCCTATATGGGAAGATGATACATGTATACCTTAACAACTGAATAAATAAATTAATTTAGGTAGAATTGTCATTTTTAAAATATTGGCTCACCCTATCCATGAATAATTGATGTTTTCCTAGTTGTTTAGAACTGACTTTATTCATGTGAATCATGTTTTGTAATTGTGTTCATATAGTTCCTGTTTGCCTTTGCACACAGACTGCCAACTATTTTATATTGTCTGTAGTTATTTAAAAAATTTTCTCTTTTTTTCCTGCTGGACTTTATTGCTAATTAATTGTTGCTTTTGTCTCAAAGAGGACCAATGGCATCAAGATGGGGATGTCTTGCCCTGCAAAGAAACTGATTTAAGTGAGGCAGAGTTGTGTAAAGTCACTAACCTTACTCTCACCTCCAGATTCATTTGGAATCCAGTGGCAAGAAATAGGTCAGGATTACTTACAATAGCTCTGGATATAGTAGGAGATCTTAGCCTTTTTAAACTAATGTCTTTCCCAGGTGTTAGTTTGTCTCAGGTAACACCCATTCAATGATTTAAGAATAGATAATAATTGAGGCAAAATATGGCCAAATTTGCCTTCTCAAAAGAATGAGTTGAAGAGGGGAAGATCCTCAGGGTTTTTGGCCAGAACAGAACCAATTGTTATTTATACTCAATCAGTCTTCAAATCCCAAATAATGAGCAAGTGTGTGTTGAATTTATTATTGGTCAGTCAGTGAGAGCCAGAGTGATTTGGACATTCAATAAATATTTGGGGTCAGGTAGGGCATGGAGAAAAAATGTATGCCTATTGCTAAGAGAGGAAATAGACAATTCCTGATAATTTTTAGTGATGGAGTCTGAATGAGACATGGGAAGATGGACTCTGGTTGAAACAACTACTTTTTATGGGTCTATTGAACTGAGCTGATATATTAGTTTGTTTTTTTAAATTTTCATCTTTTTGAGATTTTTCCTCACTGATGTATTTCAAAGTGATAGATCAGAGCACAAAAAAGCAAACTAATATTTCAGAGAGAGTGGGAAACATGTGGCACAGTCTCTTTGCTCCAGAAATGGTAAGAGCTGCTTAGAGGCAGAAGAACATAGGAATTCAAATTTTCATTTGGCAAGTATGGTGAAGTACTTTTACTTTAGCATGATTCTTCCTCTCTCAAGGTCCACCAATCTGATTCATGTTGATCTTTCAAGGTCTGATTCCAATTCCCTTTTCTCCAGGAAGCTAATCTTGATTTTATAATCCAGGTATGCTCACTCTTCCTTTAATTCCCATATACTTTATTCTACTCTTATTGCAATCCCAAAACAATAATAACTATAATAGAAGTTATATAGCACTTCAAAGTTCTACAAGTACTTTTCCTATGTCACCTCATTTGATTCTTACAACAACTATGTGAAATAGGTACTGTTTTAATGCCTATTTTGCAAATGAGAAAAATCAGAAAGATTTGAGTGACTTGCTCAGGGCCACACAGTTAGTTGAGAGTTTGAGGCAAAAGAAAAAAAAAGTAAGAAATAGCAGCATTGGCTAACTGGAACTGGCTAGCTGGGTTTCCAATGGGAAGTTTCCACCACTCACAAGTTATTGTTAGTCCTTCATTCTCAGAGAGGACCAATGATGTCAGGAGGATAATGTCTTAAATTGCAAGTGAATTGAATTTAAGTGAGGCAGGGGTGTGCAAAGTCATCAACTTCACTTACTCCCCCAAGTTATTTGGAGTTCAGTGGCAAGAAATAGGTCAGGACAACTGGTAGTGACCCCATGTTGATAACACATAGGAATAGTGGTGATTTATGTGGGTTTATTTTATATCCTGCAACTTTGCTGAAGTTGTTTCAATTAATTTTAAAGTTGATTTTCTAGGATTCTTTAAGTATGCCATCACATCATATGCAAGAAAAGAGAATTTGGTTTCCCCTTTGCCTGTTTTTATTGCTCCCATTTCTTTGTCTTGTCTTTGCTATAGCTAGTATTTCAAATAAGAGTGAATAAGAGTGGTAATGCGGACATTTATCCTTCAGTTCTGATCTTATTGGTTAGATTTCTAGCTTATCTTTATTGCAAATAATGATCCCTGATGATTTAAATACTACTTATCATTTTAGGGAAAGCTATATTTGCTCCTTTGCTTTCTATTGTTTTTTTTTTTAAGGAATGTTGTCAAAAGCATAAAAATGTAAATATGGAAGAGAAATCCTAAGGAATTCAACAAGGTTAAATTGTTTGCACTCTATTTTATCTTTGTTTGGAGGGCAACTAGGGTCTTTTCCCTAGGATCACAGAGTTAGTAAGTGTTAAATATCTGAGGCTAAATTTGAACTCAGGTCCTCCTGAGTCCAGGGCCAATGCTCTATCCACTGTGCCATCTAACTGTCCCTATTTATACTCTTATATGGGAAGATGATACTTGAAATTCCTAAGAACCTTATCATTGCTAAGGCACTTAGAAGGAGTAGACACAGATTGATGGCATGGGTGTAAGTTGAGTTTGAGGAGATAATCTCAAAAAAATGAATGATAAAAAGTGGGATGCAGTGAGAGAAGGGTGAAGGGAGAAGAAGAATTGGGAAAATTATCTACATAAAAGAAACATGCAAGGAAGAGCTTTAACAGTGCAGGGGAAATTAAGGAGTCGGGGTGCTTGACCCTCACTTGCTTTGGCTCAAAGCAAGAATTTCCTCAAAGAGTAAATAATATACACAATCAGTTTGGGTAGAGAAATCTGCCTTACCCATCAGGAGAGTAGCAGAGGAGGGGATAAAGGGATGAAAGAAGGGGACTAATAGAAAGGAAGGCAGATTAATGAAAGCAGTGGTCAGAAGCAAAACACTTCTCTTCATCTTGGAATTGTGGCCTAGAATTGTGTACAAGTAATGCAACAGGGTCCTGTACACAGTTCCAGCAAAGGGTTCCCTATGATTTTTTTCTGATCAGTTGTCCTATCCTATTTCCTTCCCCACTCTTACCAACTGTGGGCTAAGAGCTCTTCAAGCTCCTACTACCCTGTAGCATCCATTTCTAAGGACTGCTGATGGTGTGGCTACAAGCACTAAGCCAAAGCCCTGTGACCTTTGGGTCATAGACCTTTCCTGCTAGTCTCATAACTTGTCTTGGGCTGGACTAATCTCTTATGTTGACCTTTTGTTGTCTCTGCCACTGCAGAATTCAATTTGGGATGTTATTTTAAAAATTGTTTGTAGTAGATGTTTGGGGAGTGCAGCTGTTTTGTTGTTTGTATTTTGTCATCTTGGCTGTTCCTAAAATCCTATTTCCTTTAAAAACTTAACCAATTTCCAACCCTCCTTGACTTAAAATGCCTTTCACAAAATTATCTTTAGTTTATCTTGTATCTTTCTTGTTTGTACATCTTTGCTTCTATACTGTCTCTCACATTAGATTCTGAAGTCCTTGAGAATAGATTGCTTTTGCTTTTTTTTTAACCCCCATATTTAGCTCAGGGCTTAGCAAGTAGTTTTGGTTGTTTAATAGTTTCAGTCATGTCCAACTCTTCATGAACCTGCTTGTTTTTCCTTTTTTTGGGGGGGCAAAGATAAAGGAGTGCTTTGTCATTTTTTTTCCTCCAGCTTATTTTATAGGTGAGGAAACTAAGGCAAACATGGTTAAGTGACTTGCTCAGGTCACATAGTTTGTAAGAGGGAAAGTTTAATATATTTATCCAATAGCAAACAAAAGATTCAAATATATTAGATATGAAACAGAGAAACAGAAATAATGTGATTCATATGTAAAAATCTGATAACCACTATGCTACATTGTTTTTCTTTATATTTTTCCCACCCTAAGTTATATATCCATTCAGAAAATATTCTCTTTAAAAAGAAAATAAAAAATATCCAACTCATTTCAGTAGTATAACTAATATGCCTTCAGGAGAGGTACTTCTTATAGACTACAAACTATTTTACACCACTCATAATACTTCTGACTTTATGAGTATTCCTTCCTTCATGGTCTAGTTAAGTGAAAACTCATTTTTTGACAATCACTCAGGTCTCTAGTTTGCTTTTTCATCTTTTTTTATTATCGGATTTATAGAAGACATATTCAATATAAACCTGCTAAGTGCATTTAAAGGAAGGCAAAATAGACTTGTTGACAACTAAATAGATTGTCATAGTAAATCTTTATAATTCTAGATAAAAAGGATGATACTTGAATGAAAAAATTTTGAATATGAGTTTTGAAATTGTATTTTTAATCAGGCTGAGGGTAACTTTTCATTAAGGTACTTTTATAATTTCTGCTTCCAGCTATCTATCTCTATATTATCAATGTTTATTATTTTTAAGGAGGCAAGAATTTACAAAATATTAACATCAGATCTACTGAATATATGACACTCCAGATTACTGCAGCTGTTTCATGTCAGGCTGAGAAAACGACATATGCTTTCCTCTTCTTTCCAAGGAGAAAGTATCAATTTTGATGAAAACATAAAATTTGCAATTTGCTCTTAGGTGAAAACATTGACTCAATCTGTGATGCTTTGTTTTGATGTGGAAAAGTTTTGGCCCTGAAATATATTGATAGGGACACAATGCTGGCCTATGGATCTGATGGTGTGGAATATACAAAAGAATAAAATATAGTAAAGAAAATGTAAAGTAAAGCTGAAAAGGAAAAAAAATTCATTCCCTGAAAACCTGTAAATAATAATGATTTTTATGCAATGTGATTTAATACTTAAAATTTTAGAAGGCAAACAGTCACTAGCATAGAAATTTTCTATAAGAACCACTCAGTCAACAAGTTATTCATCAGTTACTGATTGAATTGACTATGTGAACCTAGTGACTGGGAGAATAGTAGTATAATAGAGTGAAACAGAGAAACATGCCATCCGTGCAGGCTTAGGAGAAAAATGATGATTTGTGATTTGGGCATTTTGAATTTGAGATGGGACATACAGGTAGAGATGCACAACTGAAAGATGGTTTTAGATATTTTGATTTGTGAATCATTTGCCTATAAATCTCACCATCACAAAGGCTGAAATGATCATTAAAATAAATACAATTAGAAATCCAAGAGAGAAAATACATTAAGTCAAAGCCTTGAGAAATAGCTCTGCTTAGGGATGGAAGATGAATGAAATAGCAAACGACAATGAATGAGGTGTAATCATAAAGGGTAAGAGGACAGCCAGAAGAAAGCAATGTCAAGAAAGTCAAAATAGGAGAAACTATCCTACATCGTAATGATATCAAGAGTTGAAGAAAGGTCAGGTCAAAGCAAGGTTTAATAATCTCTCTCTTTCTCTCTCTATCTCTGTTTCTCTCTCTCCCTGCCCTGATCATAGAGCTCCCACAGGAAAAATGTTTTACTCATGAAAACTTAACAGTATTTTTTGACAGAATCTTAGGGAGTTTTCTGGGCCACTGAGAAGTTAAATCACTTGCCCAGAGTCATGGCGGTTTGGGGATGAAGAAGACATAGCAAAATGGAAGGGAATAAGTCCAAATTTAGGGCCTACTATGTGCAAGGCATTGTGATATGTGCTTTATATACATTTTATTTGATACTGCTAGTATATATCGGAGAGAGGACTTAAACTTAAGTCATCCTGACCTTAAAGCAATCTCCATATCCCATAATAATATACTACATCTTATAACTATAATTATCAGTGCAAAATATTAAATAAAATATTACCAAAGAGGGTACAGTAATCAATATTTAATTTTTTTATTGAGATGTACTGTGAATTTGTTTTACTTAGACCAGAAGTGCAAAGATGGTCCAATATTGGGAAAACTATAAACATCTTAATAAAAATATTGAAAATAACATGATTCTATTAATGGATGTTGAAAAAAAACTTTTGGATAAAACAACAGTCATTTATGTTAAAATGATAAAAACTTATGGAAATAAAAACACTTATTAATATGAAAAAACCCAGCTCTTTAAGACCATGAGCTAGCTAGCATTAACTAATAGGATAAGACATGCATCCAAAATATCTTTTTTTCCCACTATTTTTTCCACACTTTTTGAAATCTCAGTTCTATCAACATGATATGAAAAAAGAAACTAAAATTATAGGTATAAACAAATCTTTACAGATTTCACTATTTAGAGAATCAGAGAACTGTAAATGAAGAAAAATATTGTGCTACTAAAATTGAGACAATTAATACACATATTTTTGTGCATATGTGATCTTCTCAACTGGATAATAAGCTCTTGGTAAACAGAAATCATATACTGAACATTTCTTTCTAATCTACTCTCTGTAAGGCATAGCATACCCAATAATTGTTTATTGAATGAATGAGAGGTAATTTTTAAAAATATGGCTATGTTGTAAGAAAATAATTGAATGGCTGTTTTTTATGATAGCAAGGGTTATAAATGAATAATCTTATTTATCTGAATATTAACTTCAAATTCAATAACAGAGATTTTTAAGTCTGCTCCCCTGCAAGTAGCATTGAGTTTATCATTGTGTGACTTAAGGGAAGGCAGCATGGACATCTCTAGCCTCTTTTTCCATTTTCCTTCAAGGCAATTTTAATTATGGCCAGGAGGGGAAGCAGAAGGTTGAGGCAAGATACTAATTTTCTCTCTTCAGAGAGGTAGTACCAGGCTAGAATCATATCTATTTGTTATTTGAAATACTGTTAATCTAGGTAACGTAATTGCCTTTGAGCTAACTTCTGATTGTCATTTACTTTTTGGGGAAAGCAGAACCTCGGTTTCCCACTAAATACCAGTTCCACAATGAAGACATATAACAAATATCAAAGAAAACTCATGCATTCAAATTGGTCACAAAACAGAAAACAGAAAAGGAATATATGGGAGAATATATGCCAGACAATAGACAGTGAAGGGAGTACCCTCATTTGGAGTAAAGTAACTCAGCTCACTGAAGAGTGAGTGTCCTGGATCTCACGCAAGAGGATGCTTTTCATATTTTCTAGGAGCACAAGCTTGGAACTGAGGCATAATGAAGAGATTTCCCTCTTCTCTCATGTCTTCCCAGAGACTTTTCTTTGCATAAGGTTAAGTAGGGTGGTCGCGTGAAGTTGGAAGCCAGGAGCACCTGAAATGACTGCAAGGTCTTAAGAGATAAGGACCCTATTAAGACTCAATGGCAATTTGAAGAAAACTCAAGACATTGAAAAGCTCTCTTGTCAACTCTGTTCTGCTCTCATGCAGAGCATTCATCTCTATCAATGACGTTCATGCCAATGGGCTTTGGGATTATGGTTATAATAGGAAGCATCAATTTAATGTATTCTTCTTACTAGTATCTCCAAATATCAAGTTTATCAGATAACAGATTTTATTAAGTTAAATTTGAAAAAATTAAGAATTTTTAATATCAAAATATGTATTTTACCATTCTTTCTCAAAATTATTCATGCAATTCAAATTATCAGGTACACTTTACAATATCTTTATATTTGACTCATCAAAAAATCTAAAAGATAAAAAAAATTGGCATTGAAATCAAATGTTTATTGTCATTATTGAAAAGAATTCTATTAAATTGTTACCCCAGGATATGTAAATAATTTTGAAACATTTAATTTCCTTAAGGTTTAAAATAGGATGCTTTTTTATTGAACATGCTTTTCTTTCTCTTTGTCCTGTGTTTAACATTTGGATATCTTTTTACTTTCAAATATGTGAAATCTATCATTTTTTTAAAAAAAGAAGCTCAATGCATTATTATTTCAACGAAGTATTCTCTTTCCAGAGCACTCATCTCACACTTTGAATATTTTAGTGAAACCTGGGGGATTGTAAACTATTCTCTTCCAAAATTTTCCCCCCACTAAGATCCAAGCTACTAAATCAGGCATAGTCTCCAAAATATGTTAAGCGAGGGTTACACTGTTGTAAAGATAAGACAAGATTCTGAATACTCTATGGAGAACAGGCATTTTAGATTTGGGAATGATTTCAGTTTAAGATAAAAAAAGTTTTTGTTCATTTGAAATTTGCCAAAATATAATGTTGGATTTATAAATTATATAACAAGTTGATGCTGTATTTTTCTCACATGTGGATTTTTTTTTGCTTTCTGTTACTATTGAAATATGTTAATCAATTAAAAAGATTACCATATTTAAGTTGCAAAGTATATACAGACTTCATGATGACTTTTTGGCAATTGCTGGTATTATATAATTTTTGAGGAAGAGCTAGTAAGGACCTTGTAGGTCATTGAATTCAACCTTTTATATGAAGAGGTTAAATGTCTTGGCCAGGATGACATAATGAATACTTCTGTGAAACAAGATGTGAACTCAGGTGTTTCTGATAACCAATCAGTATTTAAAACTACTTCTCAAAATCAAACCAAATCAAATCCTAAGACCCATGAAGGTTACATGATTTGTTCAGAGTCATACTGAAAATAAGCAACAAAGGCAGGTTCACAATTATGGAAACCTAACAGGATTTTACAAATATATATTACTAGTATAAAACTATACTTATGAAACTCAAATGAGAGTGATTTGGTAGAGAATAATGGAGGAGATTTTGGTTTGATTTTTGCCCCTTAAACTTTCTCTTGACTAAGTTGTTTAATCCTTAATTACTTGGAAGTCATCTAACATTTTCAAATCTGTTTTTTTATTTAAAAAATGACAAAATGCTGCTTGTACCTTTTACTTTATGGGTTTATTGTTTAAATCAATATATGAAATATGACAATATATGGAAAAGCCTCTTGTAAGCCTTAAAGGTATTTTAGATTAATATTATTATTATGAAGTCATGGGACAGGCAGATCAGGATGTGACATAATAAAATCAATGAGAAAAAAGAAAGGTAAAAATTATGGTTAAATGCAATAAAATGACATTTTAGCATTTTAGATTTGTGGATTGTGGTATTTCTAATGGAAATATAAGATACAGTAAAAATGAAAGTAAGATGACTTTTTTCCTCATTGAAAGCTTTAGTCTTCATTGAAAACACAACCCAACTTTAAGATCCTGAACCCAGAAGTAAAGGATGAACCTCCAAATAATAAGTAATGAGATTAAGTTAAGAATCCATAATCCAGAGGAGTTTCTCTTGAGAAAAGACTCCGTGGTATAAGGACTTCCAAGTCCTACTTCTTCACTTGCCAAATGGAAGTAAATGATAACTGTTCTTTCCAAGTCATAGATTTATTTCTGTAGGAGTCAACCAGTTCTTTTTTTTAAACAATTGAGCAATAGTCTTTATCTAGTTAGATTTTGTCACCTCAAGGCATCATCTGATCTGTATTACTTATAACTTTCCAAAAGTATCTTGGTCCTAGAGATTTAAGCTAGAAACTCCCAAAGACCAGAAATTGTGTCTATCCAAATTAAACTGTAAGATATCAAACATCTCATCCAATCCCCTCATTTTACAGAGGAGAAAATTTAGGCCATGATAAGGAAAGAGTGACTTGTGCAAGATCATTCCTGGCACATTCATTAATCATTATTCGCACCCAAGATTACCCCCAAAACATCTTCAGTTATTAATATCCACGATCACCCCCAGAACATCATCAGAAATTGTTAGCATCCATGATCATTCCCAACATATATATGCCATTATTAGCATCCTTTCTCTCTTTCCTAAAGAAATCCCTTCAGGTATCTATTCCTTGATGTTCTTGCCTCATGTCCTCAAAATCTTACCTATTATTCTATTTATAGCTCAGTCTTCATGCAAGGAGTCAACCAGTTCTTGACTGATATAGCAGCTTGAAAACTTTAAGACACTATTTACTCATAATGTTTAATTATTGTCATATGTATTTATGTCAAAAGAATGCCTGTAGTGCATTAATTGACATTTGCAGGGTGTTTTAAGACTTGCAAGAAAACTTTGTGCTCATTATCTCATTTAATTTTCAAAACAATCAGGTGAGTAGGTATTGTATCTCATTTTATAGAGATGAAGAAATTTAAGTTTAGAGTTCAAGTGACTTACTTTGGTCACACAGAAAGTGAAGTCACACAAAGATGAGATTGACTTTTCTCTGGAGTCCAAGTCTACCATTCCATTTCATTCAAGATTCTCTTCTCGTCCCCTGAACTGGTGTTTTAGAACATCTATCTTGGAAGACAATACTGAAGGACAAAATAGGCCTGTCTTAAACTGAATAGGAGTGAATAGACTGAATTACATTTGGGACATTAGGAAGTACTTTTTAATAATCTCAAGCCTTTCCTTAAAACAGAGAATGATCTTTTAAACACTAATAATCTTCCATTTATTTTGTAGTTTCACAATTTGTGGAATACCACAATCTCTGTAAAATCTAATTTCTTAGTGATTTCAAGAGCAATGGAGAAGTTGGCATAAGTAGGAGGGATATAAAAGCAATGGAAAAGTTGGCAAAAATAGAAGGGGAATATCAGCTGTTCAAAAAGGATTATAACTAACATGCAAATTTTGCATAATTGGAGACAGAGATGTGCCAGTCAATTGTAAAGATTGAAGGAAAGTACATAGCCTGAATGATACTTTGGTACCCAAATTATGTTAAAAAATGGAAAAAGGTATCTTCCCAATTAAGTGGATTCTTATGAGAAGGATTTATGGAAGGACATGATATCATAATGATGTTTTAAAAAAATTTTAAAGCTTTTTATTTTGAAAACATATGCACAGATAATTTGACAACATAGACCTTTGCATAGCCTTGTGTTCCAGATTTTTTCCTCCTTCCTCCCGCTCCCTCCCCTAGATGGCAAGCAATTCAATATATGTTAAACATGTTAAATCCAATATGTATAAACATATTTATACAATTCTCTTGCTGCACAAGAAAAATAAGATTAAAAAAAGAAAGTGAATGAGTAAGAAAACAAAATGGAAGTGAACAACAACAAAAAAGTAAGAAAGTTATGTTGTGGTCTACATTCATTTCCCACAGTCCCTTCTCTAGGTGTAGATGGTTCTCTTCATCACAAGATCATTGGAACTGGCATTAGCCATCTCATTGTTGAAAAGAATCATGTTTATCAGAATTGATCGTTATATGATATTGATGTTGCCATGTATAATGATCTCCTGGTTCTGCTCATTTCACTCAGTATCAGTTCATGTGAGTCTGTCCAGGCCTCTCTAAAATTATCCTCCTGATCTTTTCTTATAGAACAATAATATTCCATACCATTAATATACCACAACTTATTCAGCCATTCTCCAACTGATGGGCATCCATTCAGTTTTCAGTTTCTTGATACCACAAAAAGGGCTGCCACAAACATTTTTGCACATGTGTCTCCCTTTCCCTCCTTTAAGATCTCTTTGGGATATAGGCCCAATAGAAACACTGCTGGGTCAAAGGATATGCACACTTTGATAACTTTTTGAGCATAATTTCAGATTGCTCTCCAGAATGGTTGAATCCGTTCACAGTTCCACCAACAGTGTATTAGTGTCCCAGTTTTCCCACATTTCCCTCTCCAGCATTCATCATTATCTTTTCCTGTCATCTTGGCCAATCTGAGAACTGTGTAGTGGTATCTCAGAGTTGTCTTAATTCACATTTCTCTGATCAGTAGTCATTTAGAGCATCATATGAGAATATGATTAGAAATGGTTTTAATTTCTTCATCTGAAAATTATGTATTCATATCCTTTGACCATTTATCAGTTGGAGAATGGTTTGAATTCTTATAAATTTGAGTCAATTCTCTACATATTTTTGAAATGAGGCCTTTATCAGAACCTTTAAATATAAAAATGATTTCTCAATTTATTGCTTCCCTTTTAATTTTGTCTGCAGTAGTTTTATTTGTACAAAACCTTTTAAACTTAATATAATCAAATTATCTATCTGGTATTCAATTATGAGTTCCAGTTCTTTGAACACAAATTCCTTTCTTCTCCATAAATCTGAGAGATAAACTATCCTATGTTCTAATTTGCTTATAATGTCACTCTTTATATCTAAATCATGAACCCATTTAATATGGGTTATTGGTATATGTATTGGGTAATTTAATGCTAGGTGTGGGTCAAGCCCTAATTTTTTCCATGCTAGTTTCCAATTTTCCCAGCAGTTTTTGTCAAATAGTGAGTTCTTATCCCAATAGCTGGGGTTTGTCAAACACTAGATTGCTATAGCTATTGTCTATTTTGTCCTGTAATCCTAACCAGAATTCCACTGATTGACTACTCTATTTCTTGGCCTGTACTAAATGGTTTTGATGACTGCTGCTTTATAATAAAGTTTTATGCCACTTTCATTAGCATTTTTTTCATTAATGATGATAAGTTTTAGTATCACAATAAAATAATAGGAATAAATTTGTCAACATGGCATAATGGTCTCTATCTTGATGTCAGTATCCATTTTTGAGCTATTTTGAGTAAATTCTTTTGCAGTAGAAAATTAAGCAGTTGTATATTATAATGAAGTAAATAATGAATATATTCTTTAACAATTAATAAATATATGTAGACTCTGATTAGCCTGATAGAAAAACATCATAAACAAATTTGAAGTAATTTATCAATTTATATAATAAAGAATTTAGCAAAATCCTTAGCTTAAAAATAAAAAAAAATCCTCCTGATGTCCCAGTCTCTAATCTATTCCTAAGGCATAACTAGGATTACCTCCTAAGATTCCTGCACTTTAGATGCCCAGAACCCATGTTGGTTTGAGGATAGTATTGAGTAATAGAAGTTTGGTAGTCAATTACCTCTGAAAGAGCTTTAGAATCTCCAGCTGGGAAGAAAGGTTATGAAAGAGACTTATCTGTACCTCTGCACCTCAGATTGGTGGTATGTATTTGTCTTTTTTGACTAAAAAATTTGACTAGACACATTGAAAAATGTTTAATCAAATTAGTGTTGCTGTTCATTAGTTTGCTTAAATTACTTCAATACAGTTATACACACTGTACATTACACTTAAGGAGTTATATAGGAACAGGAAGCCAGGGACTAAAGAATACCTTCTTCCCATGGACAATTTGGAATGTGGAAATCAGGAAATAGAGGGAAGGTAATAGTATGTCAAACTTGAAGGGAGCAACATAGAACTAAAATTTGGTCTTTCTGAGGGAAAAAAGAGTGAGTTAAGAAAGGATGAAAAAGGGGAAAGTGATTGGTGGCTCAATAATGAAGTTTTTGAGAATCATGATTCATAGTTTGAAAGAATTCAAAGAAATTCTCTTATAGTCACAAAAGAATTTATTTACTCTATAGCTGATGGACCAAATTCTGAGAGGATCTGGGAATTAGAAATAGTTTGGGGAGAGTTTTTGTATTGAAAAGTTGGGGCTTAGCTAGCAGGCTAATAGCCTACAAGGTTATAAAGTTTAAAAGAGAGATAAGAAAGGAGCAAGAATGTCTTTTCATCCTGGTAAGAAGACAAGATATCTTTTAGTAAGATAAATCAGACAGGATGGGGTTTTTATAGAGGACAAATAAGGAGCAATAAATAGGAGGTTTTATTGCTTCACATTCCTTAGTTAGATATATAGTTTTGAATAGACCCTGGACTCTGACCCATCATCTTCCCCCTTTTCTGTCTTTTGGGGAAAGAGAATTCTGGGGACAAAGACTGGGGACCCATCAATAGCACCTCAATTCTCCTTGGTTGTATGCTCACACTTGTGCAATTAAATTTGTTTAACAAACATTTCTTCAATAAATATACTTACAAGAAAGGAAATCTAATGTTCAGCCTAAAACCAATAAATCTAAGATTAAACAGTTTTTCCAACTATTTCTTGTAACTTCACCATCAATGGAAAGTTGGATTTGCCGAAGTTAGCCGACAGCTCCTACCCTTAGGGTTACCCCTAGAATTCTGAGACTTTAGGGTTTCTAGTATTTACTCACAACCTTTCATCTTCTGTATTTACCATTGATTATCTGCTAGTACCATCAAGTAGTTTTCAGGAAAAAGTATTTACTATGATGGGAGAACAATAACAATTGGTACAAAGTACAATATTCCCCACATTTGAGTTATATTCTTTTTTAAAAAATTGTTTATTTATTTAATATTTTCCCTAGTTACTTTAAAAACAAATTTTTTAACATTTGTTTTTAAGATTTTTGAGTCTGGGTCTCTTCTTTATCCACATTCACAATCAACAAACCACATATGAAGTTATGCAAAACACTTCCATAAAAAGTCAAGTTGTGAAAGAAAACATAGATCTCCCACCCTAATGAAAATTAAAACCCTCAGGAAAAATTAAGTTAAAAATAAAGAGAGAGAGAGAAATAGAGATTGCTTTGATCTGTAATTAGACTTGATAACTTCCTTTTCTGGGTATCGATAGCATTTTTCATCATAAATCCTTCAGAACAGCTGTGGATGATTACACTACTGAAAATAACAAAGTCATTTGCAACTGTTCATCCCAGAACATTGCTATTACTTTGTATAAAGTATATTTCACTTTGTTCCTGGAGGACTTTCTAGGATTTTTTTTCTCTGAGAGCATCCTGCATATCATTTCCCAGAGAATAATAATATTCCGTCAGAGAACCTTGGACACTTTTTTCACAATTACCATTGCTAATTGTATTTCTTCCAATTTATTCTCTCTTTCCTTTCACCCTGTGCATCCCCCCAAATATCTTGCTACTGACCACTCCCTCCCCCAATATGCCCTCTCTTTTATCACCCTCTCTTCCTTCCCATATCCTATTCCCCTCATTTTTCTGCAAGGTGATATATATTTCTATACTTAGGTTACCCTGTTTTACAAATATCCATAAGAATCCTGAGAGAATAGGCATAGACCTTAAGTACAATGCTGATGAGCTATTAGTGTAGCCAACACTGTAATAGCAAAGGAGTAACTCAGTTCCTGTTTACTGGAAGTTGCGCTCACCCTTCAGGAGGTCTTACAAAGTTTTCCTTAGGTATAGCTCTCTAATGGGCTGTGAAGGGGTACATTGATGGAGTCCCAAAGTTTCCTTTCCTCAGTTTTGTCTACTTTGTCCTTGGGCATGTTATTCAGCTGCTGATACAGACACTGCCCCCCCCAACTATTGCTGCTCAGGGGACACTTATTGATACTTGGTGATTGGTAGTTCCTCTTTTGAGTTTATTGGGTTTTATGAAGAAGAGACTATCCCTTCCCCAATACAAGCAACTCTTTCTCAGTGTCTTCCCTGGAGTTATGTCATCACTGTATCAATCTGCTATTGGAATGTTGAATTCTGAACTGACTTGCAGTTTTGTCTGGACTTCCTCTATTTATTTCATTGGGATATGCTTTTCTACTTCCCAACATATTTTTAGAAGTGGAAAACAAAAGATACAGGGTATTTTTGTAAGTATGTACATGTGACAAATTTGCTTGTATTAAATTTCATTTTTTGCTTTTTAGACTTTTAACTCTGCCTTAGCTCTTACAAAGACTTTTATTTTCACAGTGTCTAACAATCAAGGTTTTTTTTTTTTAAAGCTTAAATCACTTTTCTTTTCTTTTTACTTTAAAAATGAATGCTTCAATTTGAGCTCTATAAAATGTACACTTTTAAAAACTTTTCAAATACAAGATTATTAGTTAGGCAGACCTTTTGGGAAATAACATATTTTTAATATAACAATGTATTATATTTACATAGTGCTTTTGAGCAAGGCCTTCCAATGCATCTTACAATCCTTGGCACACACTAGAAACACTTCATCCAACAGTGAAATATGGTAATAGAACATATTATAGTCATTCAATCCAGAGTGTGCAGTATTAGAATTATGGATAAAACTGTAATTTGTGGGCAAATTAAAAACCACCAATCTTGGAGAACAAAGCTTAGAGCTTGTTTCAATCCTTATTTTCTACCTCTACTTTTTTCCCTTCTTGACCCAGTTATCACTGTTTCTTGACAGGAGAATTAATGAGGGAAATCTCCTTCTTAGCTTCAATTCCATTTCTTCTGTTTCCAAGAAATTCTTTTATATTTTTCTAAATTAATGATGTGTTTGCCACAAGTTAGGTAATAAAGTCTTGCTCTGTTGAGGAACACTGAAATAAAGACTGTTAGGTCTTTAGCACAAATAGAGGTAGAGTCAGATACTGAATGTTCTAAGGAAAATGGAAACAATTTTGTCATTTTATATAACAGATATTTCTTTGTGGCAAGTTTATGATTCAGTATTATTTGTTCTGATATGTGTAAAGTATCTCATCCTTATATTGACAACAATACTTTACATTTACATAGTGCTTTAGTTTATAAGCATCTTAAAATCTAGGATCTCTTGGTTCTTGCAATAATAGGGCATGTCATGGAACTATGATCGGTGTTGTTATTCCCATTTATTGGAGAGGAAACACTCAGAAAGTTTAAATAGCTTACCCAGGGTCACAGAGCTAATAAATGATGACACTGAGTCTCAAACTCAAATTTTCCAAATTCCATACTCTTCCCATGACACTATACAACATTTTTATTTGAAAAAAATTACTATATTAAACTTATCACAGACTTTAGCCTTTTGGTATATATCACACAGGGTAGTTACTGCTGTGGGAAATATCAATACCTTGATTTCTAGATGAATCATTCTATTGATGTGGCTCTACCCTGCTAAGATGTAGATAGCAGCCCATCCACATCTTCTAATCCTTTGCTATGTTTTTCATAAGTATACTTCAGGGGGATTTCAGTTAGGATATTGGGGACCTTCCTGTAGATCTCTTGATGTGAAACTTGTGAAAAATACTTTCATGGAGAATAGCTGCAAACAGAATCAAAGGATATGATACTTTTTTTCATGCACCATCCCCATCACAACATCTCTGAATCATAACTTCAGTGTTACTCTTGGTGCAGCCCTTTGTGAGCAGCTTAATTTCATTTTTCAGTAGCCATCCATCTTTCTCTACATCAGTGTATTGGGACCACTGGTCAATGTGCAAATAAATTTGGCTCTCAAGTATTTCAAGTAGCAGAAGAGAGAAGATTTATGTATTTAAGGGATTTTCTTATTACTCTGAATTTTCTGCATGGGCCCTTTCCTCTTTAATGAAAAAAAACTTTGTCATCTTTGAATTCAGTAGAAAAATCTAAAATATATCAAGGAATTTTGGTCTGTTTGACTTTTTTGCATCATTTCCCAAGATTAATAGAATTAATAGAATAATAGAATAATGTATAGTATTAATCTAGTTCCATTAAGAGAGAAAATGAAATATATTAATGAATAGGAATCTCCTGTTGTTAGGCAAGATCAAGGTATAGCTAGGGTTAATTTAAGGTTCAGAGGATAGAAAAGAGCTTGATTAGAAAAACTGAGGTGATGGAGGAGAAATCAAGACTGAAAAATCTCATCTCTCAGGAGACTGGAATTCTGTACAGCCAGGAACACAAGAAGTATGCAAGCCCAGAGTTCTAATTGTTGGAAAAGCTGGAGGGGAGAATTATTTCTTCATGGTATTTAGAATGTGAGGAAGGAAGCAGGTTGATTCTAAACTGTGAGGGAGATGAAAAGACTAGTTTAGAGAGATTGCTACTGGGTGGAGAAAGGGATGCTAACTGTTGTGTTGTTGAAGATGGAAGGAATGGGGCCTTAATTGTGAAAAGATGAATTGAATGTAAGGAAGGATTAGGAGAAGATAGAAGAAGTGAAGTTTGGGGGAAGACTGTCCTTTTTCTCTTGTCCTTGGTTGTCATTGTAGTGTGTGTGTGTGTGTATGTGTGTGGGTGTGGGGGAGTGGAGAGAAAAAAAGGGTAATGGTGTTCAGATTGAAATTTCTAGCATGCATATTTGGTATTCTCGAATGTTTATATACTATGGGAATAAGCAATATTAGTTATGAGATCAGACTTAATGTAACACTAATTATAGTATTACTGACTAGCTGAGTTTATCATCCTGAGGAGCTGGTAATGACTATCCTAGAGGAACAGTGGGCCATTAGTGCTCAGGTGATCAAAAATGAGCTGATAGTAGGATCAGAATGGGGTAAGTTGACAGGGAAGATTTTTTGGGATGAAGTTAGGGACTCCTTATAACAGGAGATGATGGGATAATTAATACATTTAGAGTTTATAGGTAATCCACTTCAATCCTCTCATTTTATGAGAAAGGCAACTGAGGAAAAAGATTGAGTAAATTTTTCAATCACCTAAATAGTGGAACAGCTAGGTGGGGCAGTGGTTAGAGTACTGGACCTGGAGTCAGAAAGATATGGGTCCAAATATAGGCTCAGAAACTTACTAGCTATGTGATTACAGCCAAGCTGCTTAATTCTATTTGCCTCAGTTTTCTCATTTGTAAAATGAAGTGGTGAAGGAAATGGTAAACTACTTGAGAATATTTGCTAAGAAAAGCAAATGGAGTCATGAAGAGTCAGATACCACTTAATGGTAAAACAACCTAAATGGTAAGTGATAGAGTCCAATTTTATTTATATCTAGTCTTTAGATTTCAGATCCACTACTCTTTTATTGTACCATGTGGGAAAATATAAGATAGAGGGAAATGGATAGTAAGATAGGCAGATGTAAACCTGTTGGAAAAGCTTAGAAGATAGCTTTAGTAGGATTTAGACTATCATCAGGAGAAACAGCTGGGATTTCTCCCTGAGAGGAGAGTTATTAGTGCTTGGGGCTTCCAGGCAATTCCTAGTCATGGCTGATATATACTAGGGAAGCAAAGGAATATAGATACCTTTGGAGGAAATCACTTCATCTTCAACCAAGAAGCTTTCTGTGGAGCATCTCAGGAGACACTGCTGAGATAAACAGCATATTCAGTCCTTGAGGAAGTTGTTTTCTGTTTATCTCCTTTAAGTTGAACTGTAACAATCAGGGTGACTCTAATGCAGAATATGTTAAAGATCATGTTAACTTGTTCTTTTTGAGTGAGTATAATCTTCACACAAATAGTAACAATTTTTGTAGAATTATTATGACTAGAGACCAAATATCAACTATGGTCCCCAAGGAAGGAATAACTAAATGATAATTAACAATTCCATCAAAAATCCACCAAATTTTTTTAGCACCTTTAGAATATATAAAAAGCACTATACAAGGTACAACATCTCATTAGGACTATAATCTTGGCTGTGAGCTGTGGAAAGAAAGTAGGCAGAATAACTTCTGATACTAAATTTCAATATTGAGGCAGGGAGTTAGAGCCAATTGTGCCTCTTTTTTCCACATCAAGGATACAGAGGTATTAACTTGTTCCCCTGTAAGTTTGGGAGAAAGATATAATTTGTGTATCATTGTGGGGAAATTTTAGTATTATAATTCCTTTTTAAAATCTCTATTTACTTTCAATAAAATGCCCTTTGATTTTGAATTAGTGAGATATTATCTGACATAAAGATGTATTTGGTAGGGGCTCTCTGGTCTTTGACTCAAGCAATACTCTGAATTTGTTTGAAACTAAGAAAGTCATATGCTTTTAAAAAGAAGAATAGTTTAAGTAAGACCCTTTTTTGCATTGCCATAATAATCATAATGTGAACAGTTTTTAAAAGCACTTTGCCCAGTGCTAGAAACATTGTAGTCACTGATTAAATGCTAATATAATTAAATGTAATTAATTGAATTGAAAATAATGACTAGGTCTAGGTCCTGCTATTAATGCGAGACTTTCAAAAATTCAAACCTGTTTTTACTTAATAGTTCATATTGAAACAAAACAGTGGAGCTATATAGTACAATCTCTAATTGAGGAAGAGTCAGGAATTGTTCTAGTTTCTTCATTTCAACCCATGCTCCACTATTTGGGCCAACAGCTTGCCTCACTGGTACATACAGACTAGGCACAAATATCCTCTGAAACTTTTGTGGTACCTGGACAGTGGATTGTGTGATTTTACTTCCAGCTGGGATATAACCTGGATAAAAACAGGGAACCAAAGATTGTGATAAAGTAATTGAGCAACTTGGTCCTGACAGAAAAATAGGACCTTCTTCTGAGGAAATATGAATGAACTGCTAAGAATAATCAAGAGTTAATTATCTTTAGGTCTTTTGAATTATTAGACTAGACTCTGGGGAAAAAATCTATTGTTTACTATCTTTTCAAGGTATTTCAAAAACTGTGCATATATGCAAAGTTGAGATTTTAGTTTTTTAATAATAATGATGATAACATTACTTTAATTAATCCTTTACATCTAGTATTTTTGAGGAAACTTGCAATGTTAAAGTGAGTTTAAATCCTACCTCAGTCACTAGTTACATGACCCTAAACATCTCTTAAATTCCTTTATATGTAAAATGGAACTAATGATAATAATAATGCATGCATAGGCAATAAGAAACACTATTTCAAAAGACATTTGCGCATCTCATATTAGGGCATTCTTAATAAATATTTAACAAAATACCTCTGTGAAAACAACAATAGCAAAATATCATTGTGGAAATAATTCTGAAACAGCCAGCATCATCAGCAACAGTAAATAGACAGAACTAAAGTAACTTGATTGGAGAAAGGGTCTGGAGGAAGGGAAAGGTATAGATTAGCTATACTTCTTGATATCATGAATCAGCTATGTCCCTCAGCAACAGAGCTGGATGGTGTTAAATAGGATAAGCACAAAATTATATTACAAAGAATGAAATTCATTGCATTTTAACAAATAGCAAATAACTTTAATAATTTGAAGGTATCTTATAATCAGATCACTAACTTGCTAGAGCAAAGTTCAAAAATCATAACAAATTAAAAATGAAAATAATAGAAGATATAGTACGCAATGGAATCTTCTTCAGAATCACTTTTTTGAAACAAACTGTTATGCTGAAAAAAATGGAAAATAGGTAAAAGGAGTGGCAATGACATGATATTATTTAAATTATTTCCATAGTGAAGAGACCAACATAATCTAGAGACCACCTGAGCCTTTACTTCACACTTTACATTTTTTAAATTATTATTTCCTGGAGTCCCTTTCATATTTAGACTCCCTGCTCTGAAGTCATTGTCATGACTGGTGAGTTTTTGTGGTCATTTTATCTTGAAGTATTCTCCTAAAGCTCTATTGACATTGTATGTAACCCTGAGAACCAAAATATCCTTCCCTAGCCATCATTCCTCAATATGAATTATCTTCTCCTAATCAAATATAAGCTCCCTATGGTCTTTTGTATTTATGTTCCCAGTGTTTAGCACAAAATACTTAATAAATAGTTTTTCGATCCATCCATTCACCGATGTATCCATGCATCTATCCTTCCACTTAGCCATTTGTATGGCATTTTCAAATAATGGCTTATGGTTTGTCTTTTGTATTTTATGAATCATCTATTTATAGCCTTTCAATTCCATTTGATAAGCACTTATTAAGTGCCTACTATGAGCCAAATACTGTGCTATGTAATAGGGATATAAAAGTTATAATAAAAACAATATCTTTCCTCATTGGATCTTATATTCTACTGTTTGGAAGCAATATATTCCTGATTAATCAATATAAAATTAATATAAATTAGTCTTGGAGAAAAGTGGTAAAAACTGTGAAGATCAGGAAAGGCTTTGTGAGAAAAAGACTATTTTTAAAATGGGGGCTGTGTGTCTCCAGGGGTTTTTCAAGAGGGTTATGACATCAGTCAATTGAAAAGTGGAAAGATGAGTTGTATCCCATTTTATGTGTAGACTTTTTTTTTCTAATAGAATTGTACATTCATTATCTCTTAGTACTACTCTATTGTCTTTCAGGCCACTGATTTTCACTGCCAATATTGTGTTGTTCTTCAGAAGGGTTGCAATCTATCTAAAACTTAGATATCTGTAGCAGCTTCATAGATCAATTGTTCTTTTCTCCTCTCCCAATCCAGATTACCTCATGTCTTAGGTAATTGGGACAGGTTTAACAATTCAGGACAGTGGATGTCAAGTAAGAATATGTCATCCTCTTTTCATCTCCAATCATTTGGTATGACTGAATGAGCTGCACTGGATGACCAAGCATGGAAGAACTATGATTTGTGTTGCTTATCTCTCTTCTAAACTTCCCTATTAATGCTTAAATTCAGTTCCCCAAAGTCAGTGTCATCTTTGATTATTCATTCTCCATCAATTGCCAGAAATTGGCAATTCTGTCTTGACAAGAACTTTCTCACCTGTTTCCTTATCTCTACTAACACAAGCATCAACCTAGTTCAATCTCTTAATAACCTTTTTCCTGAACCATCACAATAGTTTTTTAATTGCTTATTTTGCCCCAACTTTGAGTAATTTCAGTACATTCAATAACTTCAATGCAAGGTGATTTTCATTATTTTCCATCCAAACATGTTCCTCCCATATACAATGGCCTCCAGTTGTTGCCTGTTGATTCTAGACTCAAATATGATTTCATCTTTATTTCATTTCTACATATATTTTAAATGTCACTTTATGTAAATTTTTTATCATGTCATTATTGACAGACTAGTATATGTGTATAGTTGTTTTTTAAAAAAGCAAATAGAAACACATTGACTCAATTATTTTTGTACTCATAAGAGTGCAAAATTAAAATAATTTACATCAGTACAGACTACAAGTAGAATTGAAAGCCTAAATAGCTGGTTTACTAGCATAACTATATTTATAATTAAGTGGAAAAATATATTGTACACATACATGTATTTGTACAATATATATGTACAATATACATATGCATATATCATATCTTTTATGAATAATTTAGATATCTTTATGTATATATTATAAAAGCATAAAATTATGCAATGAGTTGTGTAATACATTATATACACATGTGATTTAATTGTATCCATTTTTCTAGTGCAGAATGCAATCTATATATACTATCTAATCTTATGCAGTTGTAGTCCATATTTTCCTATAAGTCTTTCCCAGAATGTCCATTTGGCATGTTTGAAGTCTTCTTCTCCTTCACCCCTCTTTTCTCTTCCCATTCTTAGCACACAGAGGATATCAGGGCCAAAGTACTATTGTAGTGTACTTGTACTTAATTGATTTTATTTAAACATTATTGCATAATTCTTAGAGTTTTAAGCAAACTTCCTTAAGATTTTTGAGACACCTATATCATATTGAGTTGAATACAGAATTATAAGTAGGGAAAGCAAAATATTCATTGATGAAATTTTGCAGCACTTTTAATGATTCAAACTGTTTCTTAAAATAAAAAAACATTTTATGTCAATATTCTTATAGATATGTTTTATGACTGAAACAGAGTCAGAAAAATAAAAATTTCAGCTGACCTAAAGGACTATTGAAAGATATATGACAGGTTTAAATAGGCTTCAGTATGCTGCCACTTAGGACTTGCTACCAAGAAAGAGCAGGAAAGATCCAAAAATTAAGACATAGCATGATTGGAAAAAGAAATGATAGGCAGTGTGCTGCTGTGGTGCTCAAGCAGTGTTAACAGGCTTTAATGCCTCCATGCCAACTGGATCAATCCCAGAGGGAGACTTTACAGAGAGATTTTTTGGACTTTAGATGAACAGGATTATCCAACATGGATGGGTTCCTGTCTGCACCATTTTAGGCTGTCTCAAAGTCAGTGAGCTCATAGATTCATCAAAGAACTGATGAAGAATATCTAAGATCAGAGATTCAACTTTTGGCTCCAAAGTGAGAGCTTGCTTTACTATTCCATGGTGCCCTGACAATTATTCTTTACATGATGTACACAGAGCATGGATTGAGGGTGGCTCAGAAGAAGAGTCAACAGGAATGTTCTGGCCTTCAGTCATACTCTGTTTATTAAAAAACACGACCTTTCTTATGTAATAGATAACTTTCAGAGAATCATACAATAAGAAATGAATTTAAATTCTTTCAGAAGATGTTCTTTTCTAAGAAAAAAATGCCAATATCCACATATCCACTACAAAAGTGTACTCAGATTTCTTTTGAAAATTATGTTTCTCATTCTCCAAAAAAGGTATCAGGCCATAATCTGTAGGGTAAAGGTGCAAAATATGGATCTGAAATGCAAAAGCAAACTGTGTGACTCCAAGGTCACATGCTGCATGAACTAATCTATTAAAACTATAGAATTTAAAACTTTTAAAAATTAAAGTTGTTTGGAAATTGATGAGTACCACATTGAGACTTATTATTCATCCACCAGAAGAACAGAACAGACATGCCAGTCTTTATCATGTAATTTTTTTTTTTAAAATGGCATATAAAACATCAGAGAGGAAGTGATTATAGAAAGACAGAAGCTGTTAAATTAGATAGCAACTGTTCAGTACCGTTTTGTGAATAAAAAGAGACTGAATATTTACAAGGGTAAATAATCTCATGATTTATAAGTAATTTAAAGAAAAGCAACAGTTCCAATGACAGTCCAAACTCACATTTTCCACATACCTTCAAAGAATTTAGTGTTAGGAAGACAATACTGAACTGTCTAGGTAAGTTACTTTAATAGTTTGAAATAAATTTGAAATCAATGCTGCCTCTACTATGGCAACCACCTCATCTTCCTCCACATCCAAACCACACACTAGAATCTTGGAATCTGCCCCTGAAATTCCAGGGTCTGATAGGTGTAATATGGTCTATAATCACAGACTGGTGGGAAGATGAAAGATCGTGGGTATATGTCAAATATCTGTCTCCTAGAGCCTCATTTTGCTTCAAACCAGACCTCATCCCATTTCTCTGCCGCCTACACACAATTTCTATCCCTTTATCTTTTTATGTATTGTCTTACTGATTAGAACGCCTTAAAGGCAAATACCATCTTTCTTGCTTTTATTTGTATACTCAGTGCCAGGCACCAAAGCAAGGTTTAATAATCTCTCTCTTCTCTGTCTCTGTATGTCTGTTTATCTGTCTGTCTGCCTGTTTCTGTCTCTCTGTCTCTGTCTGTCTGTCTCTCTCTCTCTCACACACACAATCTACTATCTACTTATCTGGCTATCTCTATGTGGAAGACACTGTTCTGAATAGAGGAAATGAAACATCTTGTATCAGTTAAATTGATTTTTTTCAACACTGTAAGACTTTATATTTATATCTCTTATATTTGATCCCATTAGATTTGGTTCAGTGTTCTAGATGGTCATAAACTTTTGCATCCACACTCTATCATACTGTTGTTAACTATCTTTGAGTCATCTGCAAATTTGATAAATATGCTAACATGGGAAGTATGCCATCTATACCTTAAGGTATGTCCCTGATGAAAATGCTAAATAACACAAAGACAAATAGATTCTCAAATACTCCATTTAGATCTTGCAACTTGATAGAAACTATTATTATTATTATTAATAATAAAGCTTTTTATTTACAGAACATATGAGTGATTTTTCTACATTGATCTTTGCAATAACTTTTTTTCCCAAGCTTTTCCCCTTCTTCCCCCCACCCCCACCCCTAGATGACAGGTAATCTAATACATGCTAAATAGATAAATTATGTGACAAATACAATAGATGTATACATATCTATAGTTATCTTACTGCACAAGAAACATCAGATCTAGAAAGAGAAGAAAAAAACAACCTAAGAAGGAAAACAAAATGCATGGAAATATTCATAGAAAGCATTTAAATGCTGTGTTGTGGTTCACACTCAGTTCCCACAGGCCTCTCTCTGGATGTATATGACTATCTTCATCGCTGAACAATAAGAACTGGTTTGAATCACATCATTGCTGAAGAGAACCATGTCCATCAGAATTGATCATCATTGTTGCTGTGTATAATGTTCTCCTGGTTCTGCTGATTTCACTCAGCATCAGTTCATGCAAGTCTCTCCAGGCCTCTCTGAAATCCTCCTGTTGGTCGAAGATCTTGCAACTTAATAGAAACTATTATTAACTAATCTTTTGGTCTCACCATTGGACAAGTTCCAAATTCAGACAAGTACTGTGTTAGGTTCATACCTTTTCTAGCATTTCTAACACAATGGGAAACTATTAAGTTCTACCTTTGAACTTATTTAATAATAATGTCAAAAAGAGAATTAAAGTTAGCTCACATGATATGTTTTTGAAGAAATCATTCTGCAACTGTAGTAATTTCCTTTTCTAGATTTTGGTAGACAAAATTTCATAATGCACCATGAAATCTGGAATTTGAAAAGGAAATAAAAATAAAAGACTGTAAGAGAATAAGAGTGAAAAGGAGAGGAGAGAACTCTCCATTATCTTTCTAGAGTTTATCTGCTTTTATTTCTGCCCAATGTTTTAATCTACTTACCCTCTAGTGATAAGTATGCCCTAACAACTGTCTTTTAAAATCACGATATATTTATGCCTGTTGCAATTGAGTCTTGGATATTAGGTGTGAGGATAAAATTATTCTATATCAGCTCTAGAACTTTTCAACAAAAATTCAATATATCCTTGAGGGCTAGTGATTTGCAAATGTAATTTATAAAATGAACAAAAGGGAAGAGAAAAAAGGGAGGAAGGATGGATAATCAGAGAAGCTAGAGGTGGAAATAAAAGATGAAAAAAGGAAAAATAAATTTGGTAGGAGATTCTTTTTCTCTTATGTCTGCCATAAATATGATGTTTAATCATATTTGGAGGAACTTTACTTAGTCTCCTGCTAAGTTCTTCATGGATATAGTCGTTGTACTCATTCCAATATATTTAAAGTGAGAAGAAAGTAATAGGAATCAAAAAACAGTTAACACCTCATGATACAATGTTAAAAAAATCTTTATAGACTTTGAAGAGGTATTTTCAACCTGGGGCTTTACTTCAGAAAGTGTTTTATTTCACACTGCTTTTGCTAACTACTTAAGGAATATTGGATTATTGAACTGAAGTGTTCATAATACATCCCTTATTTGTCAGCATGGTGTTTGGGATCCCTGTCTTATTTAGGGGAAATTGTGATTTATATTATCACTTGTCTAATCTTCTCCTTGACGGAATTGGAGAGGGTGTGAAATAGAAGCTAAAGCTGAAAATGAAGTTAATGCAAAACATATTTTACCAGACAAAAAGAAATAGCTAATATACCATTAAAATTCTAGGTCCTGACAATTCTTGTCACCTGATTTGTTCTTTAATGATATCTTTCTTGCTATCCCTCATTCTTCTCACTAAGTTTAAGTTAAGCTCATTGAATTTTACAGCTTTAGAGTTTAGTCATTCAAAACTTCTATTTCATGTCTATGTGTCTTAAAAATATAGTCTGTGGGTGGTGTTTTTTCAGTAATAAATTTATTTTCCATCTCACATAGTGAGTTTGTGTTGACATGGTTCCTTCTGGATTTACTGGCATTTTGCAAATTATTGTTTATATTATTTGGAAATTCTAAGTCTTTTTTTTTAATATGCTGGGATGATAAATGAAAGGAGTTATATATTTATATCTATAGATATCTCTCCCCTCTCTCATTAACACAAATCCCTACCTTTCCCAGACAAGTGTCTTCTAAGAGCTTTCATCTCCTTTGGGGCCCCACATATTCACTCAAATTCATGCTGGTTTTTTTTAACAGGTACTTTCTCCATTCTTTCAACCCTCCAAAAAAGAACTATTATTATTCCTAATTTATGGCTAAAGAAATAGAGGTTTAGAGAAGTTATGTGATTTTCCCAGAGCCATGGAGCTACTGTCTGCAGCTAGATTTGAACTTAGATCTTCCTGACTCCAAGTCTCTAACACTTTTGTCAACTATTATATTTGTTATCACTACTTTTTTTTCAGTTTACTTGAAGCACAATTCATTTTTTTCTCTAGCTTCCTATTTCATTTCTCTATGAATCCATCTCTATGAATATTTAAGTATAACTTTTTTTAAACAACACAAAACATGTTGGATTTTTCTTGTTAATTCATTTGCTATTCTCTTACATTTTATATGTAAGTTCATTCCATTAATATAAATAGTTATGATTATTAATTGCATCTTTCCCTCTGTTACATCCTCTTATACTTTCCCCATTAATTGCCCCTTTTCATCAAAAGAAGAAATGAATGATGAAAGAAAAAGTGATCACATTAGTCATTTTTAATTGAATTTAGTTTCCACTCAAATAGCCTTTCTCTATTCTCTTCACTCAGATCTTGAGCTTTCTTCCTCTTAATTTTTTTTATCTTATTTTCTCTCTGAAGTTGAAGCATGTTTTACCTTTTACTATTCTCTTCCATTTGCCCTTGGCTGTTCTCCAATTTAGTTTAATGTAATATTACACTTTTATATGGAATGGTCAGGTCTTATTTATTCTTGACCTTGATTCCCTAGACTCCTGTAACTGACTTCTACCTTCCATGATTGGTGTGTATGGAGATCTGGCAGTATAGTTTTTCTATTTCCCCCCCTGTAAGTCACAACTTCTCCTTTAAGAATTTTGATGCTAGCCCTTTTTGTAGTGGCTAGAAACTGGAAACTGAAGGGATGCCCATCAATTGGAGAGTGGCTGAATAAATTATGGTATATGAATGTTATGGAATATTATTGTTCTGTAAGAAACGACCAGCAGGACGATTTCAGAGAGGCCTGGAGAGACTTGCATGAACTGATGCTGAGTGAAACGAGCAGAACCAGGAGATCATCATGCACAGCAACAACAGTATTACATGATGATCAATTCTGATGGACATGGCTCTCTGCAATAAAGAATTGTCTCAAACCAGTTCCAGTTGTTCACTGAAGAAAACCATATACACCCAGAAAGAGGGACATGAAATATGGACCACAACGTAACATTTTCATGATCTCTATTGACATTTGCTTGCATTGTGTTGCCTTTCTCTGATTCTTTTTTTTTTCTTGTAGATAGGATTTTTCTTGCATAACTTCTCAAGCATTTCAACATTATTAACATGTAGTGGACTTCCTGCCATCTGGGGGAGGGAAGGGGACTGGGGGTAAAATTTGTATTGGAAAGCTTTGTAAAGATCAAGGTTGGGGAACTACCCATACATATGTTATACAAATAAAAAGCTTAAAAAAAAAGAATTTTGATGCTAGACCATTTAGTACAATACTCTTTTTAGATCATTACTGAAGGATATATGAGAGAGGTGATGTTTTATGTTAGTGAGTCCTAATAATTTATCTTTTAAAGCATGCCACTATAGGATATACATACAATTCAGCAGCACTTATATTTTAAATAGATTGAAATAGGTTAAACATGACAGCCCCTGTATAGATCAATATTTATTTACTGATTGACATTAGTCTTTGAGAAATGAGACGTCTTAAAATAGGGAAAGTACAAATTATTGAATTTCTTCCTAGGTCATGCAACTGGGCTTACCCAATTATACTTGAACTGCTAAATTTTCTTTTTGCCTGCAAAATTGTTAGCAATCCCACAAAGACACTATTCTTTTTTTAATTAAAGCTTTTTATTTGCATAACATATGTATAGGTAGTTCTTCAACACTGACCATTACAAAGCTTTCTGTTACAAATTTCCCCCCCAGATGTAGGAAGGCTGGGACACTGATGCATTGTTGGTGGAACTGTGAACGGATCCAGTCATTCTGGAGAGCAATTTGGAACTATGCTCAAAAAGTTATCAAACTGTGAATACCCTTTGACCCAACAGTGTTTCTATTGGGCCTATATCCCAAAGAGATCTTAAAGGAGGGAAAGGGGCCTACATGTGCAAAAATGTTTGTGGCAGCCCTTTTTGTAGTGGCTAGAAACTGGAAACTGAATGGATGCCCATCAATTGGAGAATGGCTGAACAAATTATGGTATATGAATGTCATGGAATATTATTGTTCTGTGAGAAATGACCAGCAGGAGGATTTTAGAGAGGCCTGGAGAGACTTGCATGAACTGATGCTGAGTGAAATGAGCAGAAGAGCCAGGAGATCATTCTACATGGCAACAACAATACTATATGATGATCAATTCTGATGGACATGGCTCTCTTCAACAATGATGTAATTCAAACCAGTTCCTATTGTTCAGTGAAGAAAGCCATGTACACCCAGAGAGAGGGATGTGAAATGTGGACCACAACATAACATTTTCATGCTCTCTATTGATGTTTGCTTGCATTGGGTTTCCTTTCTCTGATTTTTCTTTCTTGTAGATACGATTTTTCTTGCACAAAAATAAGTGTGCAAGTATGTATACATATATTCGATTTGTCAAGTATTTTAACATAATTAACATGTAGTGGATATCCTGCCATCTACGGGATGGGTGGGGAGTAGGGGGGAAAAATTTGTAACAGAAAGCTTTGTAAGGGTTAATGTTGAAGAATTACCCATACATATGTTTTGCAAATAAAAAGTTTTAATAAAAAAATTGCCCCCTATTTCCTCCCCTCCCCTAGATGGCAGGAAGTCTACTACATGTTAATTATATTAAAATATTTGACAAGTAGAATATATGTATGTATACATGTTTCCATACTTATCTTGCTGTGCTAGAACAATCGTATCTACATGAACAAAAAAGATCTGATAAAGGAAACCCAATGCAAGCAATCATCAATGTAGAGCATGAAAATGATATGTTGTAGTCCGTATCTCATATCCCTCTCTCTGGGTGTATGTGGCCCTCTTTACTGAACAACTGGAACTGGTTTGAAGCATTTCATTGTTGAAGAGAGCCATGTCCATCAGAATTGATCATCATATAGTATTGTTGTTGCTGTGTATAATGATCTGCTGTTTCTGCTCACTTCGCTCAGCATCAGTTCATGCAAGTCTCTCCAGGCCTCTCTGAAATCATCCTGCTGGTCGTTTCTTACAGAACAATAATATTCCATAACATTCATATACCATAATTTATTCAGCCACTCTCCAATTGATGGGCATCCATTCAGTTTCCAGTTTCTAGCCATTACAAAAAGGGCTGCCACAAACATTCTTGCACATGTGGGGCCCTTTCCTTCTTTTAAGATCTCTTTTGGATATAAGCCCAATAGAAACACTGCTGGGTCAAAGGGTATGCACAGTTTGATAACTTTTTGAGCATAGTTCCAAATTGCTCTCCAGAATGTTTGGATCCATTCACAGTTCCATCAACAATGTATCAGTGTCCAGTTTTTCCACATCCCCTCCAACATTCGTCATTATCTTTTCCTGTCATCTTAGCCAATCTGACAGGTGTGTAGTGGTACCTCAGAATTGTCTTAATTTGCATTTCTCTGATCAATAGTGATTTGGAGCACCTTTTCATATGACTAGAAATGGTTTTAATTTCATCATTTGAAAATTGTCTGTTCATATCCTTTGACCATTTATCTATTGGAGAGTGGCTTGAATTCTTATAAATATGAGACAATTCTTTATGTATTTTAGAGATGAGGCCTTTCTCAGAACCCTTAAATGTAAAGATGATTTCCCAATTTGTTGCTTCCCTCCTAATTTTGTTTGAATTAATTTTGTTTGTACAAAAACTTTTAAACTTAATATAGTCAAAATTATCTATCTGATGTTCATTTAAGAGTTCCAAATCTTCTTTGGACATAAATTTATTCCATCTCCACAGGTCTGAGAGGTAAACTATACTATGTTCCTCTAATTTGCTTATAATATCATTCTTTATATCCAGATCATGAACCCATTTAGATCTTATCTTCATATGTGGTGTTAGATATGGGTCAAAGACACTATTCTTACATAAAACAAGTTAATTTTGATAAAGTTGTAAGGTAATCTGCTTTAGCCCAAGTCCTAGAATAATTTATTTAGACAAAATTTTAACTAGTTGGAAATAATAAATTTTATCATTACAATCCAGTTCTAACTGAACATGATGTAATCTTGCTTTAGAACTAAGAATAAGAATTAGTATGGAAAGCATTTTAATATATGGAAAGCAAGAAGAAAGCATTCACAATACCTTGTTATAATTTTTGAGACATATATTCCACCTTTATTATTGATATCTTGGAGAAGGTAGAGTTTTATAAGATGAACACCAGAGAAACTGCATTTTCCCCACAGATATCTACCTATCCATCTATCTAACAAACTTATTTTGTATACATTTTAGGCTAAAATTTTAACAATTGGAGGATAAACATTCAATATTTAGAATGAGTGATTCAAGACTTTTTTTTTCTTGTAAAAGATTACATAAAAGGTTTGGGGTATTTAAATATATTTTATCAAATTATAACCTTAATTTTCTTACCCAAGCAATCTATAATTATTTCATAGTTGTTTAATTTACTATTACCAGATTTAAGTGTATTGTAACAACTCCATTACAAATTAGATCACATCTAATTGGTCAGTGGCAAGATGGTCATGATGGTGATAATAGTAATGATGCAGTTCTTCATTTCCTCCTCTTTCTCTTCATTAATTCACAAGCCCCATCATGTGAATGAACTTGTGAGGTAAAAAATACATAAAATTGTACACTCAGAATGATTTTAATTTAATGGAGAAATAACATAAACATGAGTGACTTTTCATTTTCAAAATTCATTTCATATGCCAGAGTAGGAACAGACAGAATTTATTTGTTTATTTCTTCAACAAGTACTATTAAATATCCACTATATGCAAAACATTGTGAATTAGGATGTAGGAAGATTAAAAAAAGAAAACTCTCTGACTTATGGTGCTTATATTCTATGGGGGTATTATTTATTTCTGTGACAGCAAAAACAAAATATAAAGTAAATACAAAATAATTTTTGATAGGGAGAGGGTGAACAGTTGTGCTCATGGGGATTCAAATAGATGTTATGTAGGAAATAGCTGAGTCTTGAAGGAAGCTTGACATTGTAAAAGATAAAAAGTAAAGACGGACTCTATTCTAGACATGACAGACAAAGCATGCAAAGGAATAGGAGGTGGAATGTCATTTGTGAAGAAGCAGGCCAGTTTGTCTAGAATACAGAGGCTATGGAGAGGTCATGTGCAATAAATCTGGAGAGGAAGACTGTAAAGAAGGCAAAAGGCTTTAGATCCCTGGACAAAGGATTCTTATTTTATCCTAGAAGCAATAGGAAACCACCAAAGCTCCTTGGTAAGGTCATAGGATCACAGCTTTAGAATCAGAAGGGAACTTGCAGACCATCTAGTTGAATTCCCTTGTTTGACAGATGAAGAAACCAAGGGCCACTGAAGTTAATTGCCTTGCCCAAGAGCATATATGTAATAAACAGAAGATACAGGACTTGAACAAATCTTCCAATGCCAGGGTCAGTGCTCTATAAGTAACATGCTATTAGAAATATACTTTTGGCATCTATGTCGAAAAAGAAAAGAATTAAAATAGGAAAACCAAATGGGAAACCATTACAATAGTTTGAGTGAGAGGGAGTAAGGATTTGGACTAAGGAAGCTGCGATGTGAGTGAAGATGATAAATGTTGAGAGAAGTAGAGGTAGAAATAATTAAATTTGGTTAATTTATTGAATGTGGAGTATGAAAGAAAAGACAAATATAAGGATTATTCTGAGGTTGTAGCTCTAGATGACTGGCCATATATGTGATATAGTAATGGCTATTTTTGAAATTTTTTATATAGTAAATCAAAGGGAATTCAGAGCTATTTTTTGAGTGATAGATTTCTGAAAGAGATGAGATTGAAAGTGAATAGTATAGTTTAAGGGTATAGCACCCTGGTAGGTATGTGTGGGGAAGAATGGGGAAGAACTCCATTTTAACCAAAAGTTGATTAAGAAGGGCAGATTGGTTAACTATGAAATCATTTTGAAAGCTCTTAAATTTGATTTTAAAAGTCTCTTGGAGGGAAAAATTGAAATCAGCAAAATTTTGTATCAAATAAGTGAGTAATTAATGGCTGTAAAATTAATGATTAGGGAAAATTGTTGAATAAGGATGTTATCCTAACCAAATATTTAATTATGGGATGAGCATAGAAATGATCAATTTATCTCAGGAGCAAGGCTGAGATATCATGAGAAGAAAAAGTATCAGGATATGATAAAGTGTTACTTAGGGAAAACAAAAAGCAATGAGGAGTCCAAGATATACTACTCTATCAAATGAAACCCCACCACTTCCTCACAGGTTTAGTTTCTGAAATGAGCATAAACCAATAACTTAATAAAATAACAAAACAGTTGCTTAATCATTATGGAAAGAAATGATTGCTTTTCCCCCCTGAGAATGTTATCATAAATCTAATCATTTGGAGTTCTGAAATAATGTTCTTTATTCTTCTTTCTTTTCCCTTTAGATGGTAAAATCATATTTAATCCTTCCCAGATAGATGAGGTGCTGTCCTGTTTTAATGATGTCTGGAGAATGCAACCTCCCTCAATAACTCTCTTGAATGCTTAACAATGTTTCCTGTCAAGAAGTTCTTGCTTATGTCTTAAATAACCCTCTTGTAGGATCATAGATTTAAAACTGAAAGGGACCTGGTTATAACTTGATTATCTTCTTGGTCTGTTCTTAGCTAAACCAAATAGCTTATAGCTATCTTCAGTGAGAAGGAGAATGACATTGAAAAGGGAAAGCGCTAGATCTGGTATAGGGGACTCAGATCAAATCTAGGCTCTGATACTTTTTAGCAGGGTGAATTTGAACAACTCACTTAACTCTGTATTTAATTTCCTCAGAATAAAATGGACATAAAATATTTATATTGCCTATTTGACAGACTCATTGTTGTTCAGTCTTGTAGGACTATTCATGACCCCATTTGGGTTTTTCTTGGTAAAGATATTGGAATGGTGTGCCATTTTCCTTCTCCAGCTCATTTTACAGATGAGGAAGTTGAGGCAGAGTTAAGTGACTTGCCCAGGGTCACACAGCTGAGAAGGGTCTCACTCTGGATTTGAATTCAGGTCTTTCTGTCTCCAGACCTGGAGGTCACTTAGATGTCTTGACAGGCTTATTTAGAGGAAAATAATTAAAAAAAATTAAAAAGTGCTAAGTAAATGTAAATCCTTTTTTCTATATTCTATTGAAGAACACTTTCTATCATTTTTCCTAGACTAGAGCACATATATTTACACCTTTCCTCATATGCATCACCTTCCAACCTTTTAGTACTATGATTATTCTGAAAATTATCTTGTTTTTCTTGCTGAGATCTGCTCATAATATTTTGGTGTAAACCTGGATATTTTTTTTCTATAATCTTGAATGGAACCTCTTGACTTGGAAGTTTATATGAGAGAGGTAGTGCTTGGGTAGAAGTTAAGTGGGGGAGAGAAGTTGAAGAAAAATTCTTTTGAATTAGGATTTTAAAATTTTTTCTACCAATTATTGGATGTTTATTCAGTATTTGGCTCAGTATGACACTTGAAGAATTGGCTTGAGTCAGGATTTTTAAAAATTAAAATTTTTTCCAACTAACACTTTAATTTTTCTTTGTCTTCCCCCAACTGTTCTCTGTTTCCCCAGCTAAAAAGAAAAAAAAATCCCTTTTAACAAATACTCCAAGTCAAGTAAAACTAAATTTCATCAGTGCTCATGTCTTAAAAATGTGTTTCATTCTGTATATTAAGTCCATCACTCTTCCAGCAGAGTGTAAGGAGTATGCTTCATCCATCTGGAGTCATGGTTGGAGCCAGAAATGTTTGAAGTGAATGAAAATATGGTAATATAAGCAGTTGGAGTTCAAAGGAGATTTCTCTTTCATTTTGGCAAGTTGAGAACAATGGGGATAATGATGGGTCAAGACATTATATAAATAGCATGTAGAGGTGGTCCTGATGGAAGCAGCCCTCATTTTTTTCTGTTCAGTTGAGACATTTCTGGAACTGAGACAAGAGACATGGTGTGAACTCTCTTTCCTATTCCTCTTATCCCTTAAGAAAACTGTTGTTGAAATTGATATTCTATTTTTCTCTCTTCTCTCATAATTTCTCCTGTTTAGGTTGCATATTTGAAAAGAAAAACCTAAGGTGGTATTCATTCTTTAAATTATTTACTTTCTATTTGTTAGTATAAATACCAGTTCCATAAGTTGTGTAATATGTAAATATAATAAAAAGTAATAACCAGTTTGGTTTAGCATTCCATTTTTCTTTTTTTAATATTAAAGTTTTTTTTATTTTCAAAACATATGCATAAATAATGTTCAACATTCACTCTTGCAAAACATTGTGTTCCAGATTTTTTTCCCCTTCTTTCTCCCCACCTCCTCCCCTAGAAGGCAAGTAATCCAATATATGTTAAACATGTGCAACTATTTTATATATATTTCTCCAATTTTCATAGCATTCTATTTCTTGGGGGGGAGAAGAGGAAGACAGAGAAATTTTGGGAGCAACAATGACTAGCAAAGCTTGAAAAAGAAACTCAAGAGGCAGAGGTTCAGACCTTCTACTTAAGTCACCAAAATTCTACCTTGCCTGGGGATTTCTGAGCTTAATAAGTGAAATTGTGAATTCTACTATTTTATTTTCAAAAGCAGAACTCTGAGATTTCCTCTTGACAAAAATCTGAATTTTGAGTATAAATAAATCTAAGCAATGGAATGGAAACTTGATGTTTTAAGGAATGGCTTTCCTCAAAGGTATGCATCTCAGCTAAGTTCGTTCTTTTCTCTATTTTCTCTGACCACCTGGCCTGCTCTTAAATGAAATAAGAGAGGCTTTGAGTCAGGGAAAGTCATGCTCTGGGCTAGAAAGTTTGGGAGAGTGGTTCTGCTCTCTTGAAGCTGGGAACCTGCTAAGGAGTAAGGGATTTCTTGTGATATTAACTATGTTTAATCTGACATACTCTATATTACACTGGTAAGGATTTGATATACACTCAGTAAAATGGGAAATAACCCTGAAGAATGCATTCAAAGCTCTGTAATGGAATGTCTTTAATGACCTACATTCAAGCAAGAGCAATGTAAACTTAGAACAGTTTTTCTCCAAGTGTGGTCTCTGGAATTGTGGGGGGTCCCTTAGTCAATTTCAGGAGGTCTGAGGTCAAAACCATTTTCATAATAATACTGAAATATTATTTGCTTATTATAATGGTCTTCCCATTTCCAGCTACATATCTCTGTGTGGCCAGAATTTCTTTATATATTTCAATCAAAATAACATTTCAACATACTGAATATATGTTATGAAAATCCAGCTGTTTTCTATTAAAAATAGATAGACATCTTTGCAGATAGAAAAGATATTTGCAAAAATATGTAAGACAATGCCATTTTGTTTACTAATTTTTTGTCCTAGAAAAGATTTGCTTTTTTTGTTTAAAATGTTGTATTAGCATATTATAAATTTATTTTTGTGATTTTAAAATGAATGAATAAATGTTAAAATTTTTTGTTTTAATTTCTTATGAAATATATATATATATATGTATATATATATAAAACCCTTATAAACAAAAGTTTTTTTTTGTTATCCTCAATGATATTTAACAATATAAAAGGTCAAAAAATTTGAGAATGATTTTTTTTGGTTGACAAATCAGCCTATAATTAATTTATTTAGAACGTTGATGAAAAACAACATAATTACTATTTCTGTTGCAACTTTTCACTGATAATGGACAGGAATTTTAGGAGCAAGTCACTGATATTTAAAAATAATTAAATTGATGAAAGTATCAAAAATTAAAAAAAATAAAAAACTGAATCATGTTTTCCCTTAAGGTATAAATGAGATGTAAGGCTGGAGAGAAGAGTTCAATAATTCCATCAAATATTCTAAATTGGAGTCCAACAGAAGAAAGTAACTGTGAAAATTATGAAGTAGACTATTATTAATTGGTTCAACTATGGGTTATCCAACCAGTTTTGCAAATAAATTTCTTGCTAAAGCCATTCTCTTTCTCAGTTAGGTCTTGTGAAGGAGTAATCAAAGGGAAAAATTAATCTTCTTTTTGTTTTATGAGATATGTAATTTCCTACTTTGGAAAAGCAGGAAGGTGATAGGTATTTCTGTTTCCTTCCCCTCTCCCTTTTAGATTTTATCTGATGAGCTTAAAGGTCTCTCTAATGTTCTAGGAGCTGTGCATAGTACTGGAAATGAAACATAGAACCTTGATTAAATACAAGAAATAATTTGTAAGTAATAGATATATAATATGAACAAATATCAGTCTTGGGCTTTTACTATTTTGGGATTTATTTCTTTAAAAAAAAGCAAACTACAAAAACAAAACAAAAAAAAACCTCCCCAAACTCAGAAATAGATAATTTTTTTTGTCAAACAAACTAATCATTGAACTATTTTAAATAGGTATACTTTCCTAATGAGATTCTCCTTAATATGTGGGAAAATGATGACCCTGAAATGGTAACAACATTTAAATATGCTAATTCTCACTTATGACTATATCACTTTACTGTTTCAGAATGATATAGGTTAAGTATAGTAAAGATCAGGATTAGTGATGTTTGCAAGTAGTATTAGTCAAAGATTTTAATAAGACTCTGGGGATATAAATGAGAGTTAAGAAGAAAAACCTTCCAATTAAAATTTTCTTAAAGGCCACAGTCTTAAAACTAGATTGCTTTGGTCACTTTTCAGTTGCAAGGCAGGTTTAACAATGAATCTTCCTGAGCAAAGATCAATGAAAATAAAGATAAATTCTGCATTTATAAGCATAAAACGCCAGTTTAGCTAAATTGTATTTATTCTATTTTTAATCTTTTCTCATATTTTATTAAAACAAATTCATTTAAGTTCCTGCAAGCGAGCTTATTGTACCCAACCCAATATTATGTGGAGTATGTTGGCTTAATTCAAGACCCAATTAAAAACTCATTCTCTACAGAAAGCCTTTCCCTCCTTTTTCAAAAATTCCATTGCCTTCTTTTAAAAATGCTTCCTGCCTATTCTTTATATAGCTCCATTGTATGTAGCTTTGGTTGTTTACTTGCTGTTTATCCCAACAGATGTTAAACTCCTTGAGTGTGAGAACCATTTGTTTTTTTTTTTTTCAGCCTTTTTTTTTGGCATCTCCAGTGTTTAGCTCAATTTCTGGCACATAGTACGTGTGTAATAAATGCTTACCAACTAAATTTATTTTTGAATATTATTAGAGGTATAAATGCTTTGTTATTTGTAAAGCACTGAAGGACTTCTATATTATAATTTAAACATCTTGTAAAAAGTGACATAACCTAAAAAAAGCTGGTATTTTAAAAAAAGGGTATCTGATATAGGCAATAAAATGTAAATGGAATGGTGACAAGATTAAAAATGGAGGTAAACCTAATATTACCTTTGAGGAAAAGAAGGAAAAAATTAAAAGAAAAAAATAGAAAATTTGGGCATAAAGCCAAGTGCCAAGCAGATAAGCCAAGAAGATTTATATAGAAAGGAGGACAAATGAGCATGCATAACAGATAAAGTCAAAAAACAATGGATTGATGTTATGTTTTAAAAGAAAGTGAACCAAAAGCCCCAAAGAAAAAGATAACTATATCATAAGTTCCATAGCCTCACCGAGGATAAATGGTAGCAAGATACTCTGAAACAGTTCAAAAATCTTTTTTTATACCTCATATCTGTCATGTTACTAATGTACTGTGTTCCTAGTTATGGAAATTCTTTCTATCAATATGTTATGATAACTAATTTTTTTTAAACAAAGAAGATGTTTTTTAATCACTACTCCAAAAGAAAACATAGGTAAACATAATCTTTGACTTACAAGTCTCAGTATGCAGGAATCACAATATTTCAGAGTTTAAAGGTCTATGGTAGTGGTCTAGTTCAACCTATACTCTTAAATGTATACCAACTGCAACATTCCCAACAAATTGTCGTTCTACATCTAAATTTGCCTCTGTAACTTCTACCCATTGCTTCATGTATTGTCCATTTTTGATTAAGCGGAACAATTTAACCTCTTTCACATTGAAGAACTTTAAATACTTTAAGGTAAGCATTATATTTCTGTAGAAAATGATAACAATTTTCAATAGCTTTTTAAAAATAGTGTTTACTCAATGAATGCTTTTTAAAAATCACATACCCTTTAATGTTGCTTGATTTTTACTCTAACTAGTTGAATCTGACTCATCAAAATAGCTGATTTTAAAGTTATTCCTTCATCAATAATTAAAATATTGACAATTTCATTTTTGTGTGAATTGTTGTTTAGTCACTACATGTCTGATGCATTCTGATAAACTTCTAATATCAAAAAGTCATGATAAATGAGCATGAAGTTCATGAGTACTCTATAGACTATTGGCACTTTTAATTTATTAAATATGGATAACATTTTCCATGACTTTATGTACCCTCCTCCCTTGTGCTACCTTCTTATTAAAGTCATTAAGTTGCAAAAGATATATTGACTTGGTTGGGAGAATATTGTTAAGATCTCCATATTCAGACAATGAGTCTGTCAAGAATTTTAGCAAGTATCTACTCAGCACTTTGCTAAACACTGGGGATCCAAAGGAAGGCAAAAGACAGTCCTTGCTCTCATGGGAATCACAGTCTGGGGAGACAAAATGCAAACAAGGTATATACAAAATAAATTGGAGACAATCAACAAAGGGAAAGGCTTCTTGGAGAAGGTGGGATTTTAGATAAGACATAAAACTGTGGAAAGCAGAAGGTGGTAGCAAGGAGAGAAAGAATTCCATGCATGAAAGATAACTTGTGAAAATGTACAGCATCAGGATTGGGAGTGTCTTAGGCAGAAGACTGCAAGGAAGTCAGAGTTATTGGATCCAAGGATGTGGAGAAGTATGAGGAAGAATAAAGAGGTAGAAAAGGAACAAGATATAAATGCTTAAAGTATCAAATAGAAGACTGTACCTTTCATCTTTGAGCTGACAGGGAGTTTTTGGACTTTATCAAATTAAGTATGTGACATAGCAAGATCTGTGCTTTAGATAAAATATTTGGACTGCTGTATAGAGAATGGATAGAAAAAGGGGAGAGGCTTGAGGTAAGGAGACCATAATTGGATTATTACAATAATTCAGACAGAGGCAAATAAGAACTTGCGTCAGGGTAGTTTCAATGCTATAGGAAAGAAAGTAGCTTATGCAAGAGATGTTATGAAGGCAAAATCAAAAGGATTTGGGAGTATATTAGATATGCAAGATTAAAAAGAGTGAGACGTTGGGGATGACCCCTAAGTTTTGAATGTTGGTAACTGGTAGGATGATGGTTCCCTGTACAATAATAGGAAAGTTTGAAGTAGTAGGAGTATTTTAGGAAAAAAGATAATGAGAAAATATAATATATATATATTATGAGAAAAGGTTTTGTATATATGTATATATATGTATACACACACACACACACACACATATATATATATATATATATATATATATATATATATATATATATATATATATAGAGAGAGAGAGAGAGAGAGAGAGAGAGAGAGAGAGTTTATTTTGGTGAGGAAATAGGGACATATCTTTGTATGAGATGAATAAAGAAAGAAATAGCAACAGAAGGCATCTGAGTGATGTGAGATAAGGAGGGCAGAAGCAAAAGCTTTTAGTGAGTAGTCTAGTTTTTTTTTTTTCAGTGAAAAATGAAGCAAGATTCTCATTGAGGGGAGGTGGAGGGAAAATCATGGAAGTTTGAAGAGAAATGAAAAGGTTTTGAAAAGGAACTGTGATGAGAGTAGTGAATTAATTAGAAAGGTGTGCCCATAAAGGACCATAAAGGATGACCATAAAATTTTTTACCTCACATTCTGCCATAGATATTAGTACACAAGCTATAATTAGCTCCATTGTGGTCTTTTTACTCATATTCATTATGAGAACTACAGAGAGCAATGATAAAATATTCCATGAAATGGTGCTCCTCATAATCTTTGAGTACCTGGTGATGGCACCCCTAATAGTTCCTCCATTTGTTTCTTCAAGGAGAACCCGTGGGCCATTCTTTTTTTCAGCAGCAATTTTCTTATATCTTTTTTCATTTATAGTCTTAATATCAATATTAATTAAACCTAGTTTTTTAGTACTATGCCAACTTAGTCACAGAACAAAGATCTCATATTTAGAGTTCCAAAATTAACATGTATTTGTGGTCTAAAAATTCTCCATTTTTATCACCCTCTGATCCTTTTTTATTTTGCGGTTCCACCATCACCATGGAAACAGTAAAGGACTGCAAGGACTGAGGAGCATTAAATTTCTGTGTGTGTGTGTGTGTGTGTGTGTGTGTGTGTGTGTATGTGTGTGTGTGTGTCTTTTACAATTGTTTTTTGTTTCACAGATTGCCAGCATGAAAGAAATCTTCAGTTAGTGGCCAATGTCATATTTACTAGCCTTTCTATTCATAGCTAGGTTGGTCCATGGCACTATTCTTAAAATCAGAAGCCTACTTTGTTGGCAAAGCCTTTGAGAACTTCAAGTTATTTTCACATTATGCTGAGTCATGAGAGTTGTATTTTTGTGGATTATCCTTATTTTCATAATTATTTAATAACATATTCTAAATTTTGCAAGAAATTGAAGTCAAATTCATTGGCCTATAGTTTGAAGGATCCTTTTTTCTGTTTTTTTCCATTCTAATTTATTTTTTCAAAAGAATCAATAGTGATTGCTGAATAAAAAATTACATATGACTAATTTTGTAGCATGTATGCCATAATAATATATTTCTTATTTGTAATTACTGAAACCTAATGATAACTAATGATTATTATAAAATAAGTCTATTTTCCATGGTATCTAAAAGATTTTTACATGACCCCAAGATATGCTACCTCTTGTTGTTAGAAAAAGGTTAGTTCATTTGAAATGAAAATAAATGTCTCCTTTGGGAAATGTTCACAGGTACATTCACTCAAGAAATAAGTATTTGAAGTTCTGTAATTTCAGTCTCTCCTTCATCCACATTGTTAGGATATCAATTCAATTTAATTTGTAACATTAGCTTTTACAAATGAATATTTGCTGCAGGTATATATAAGAAAAACATATAAACATTCACTTCCAGCATCTCAGGGGGTATATTCTCCTCTGTATCAGTTTGTTCTCAAGAGAAGATCAAGACATAGCTCAATTCTTAGTATTGCTCTTGCCGGATCCATTCTTGTGGATTCTTTTGGAAGAATGCTCCCTAACATTCTTTTAAAAAAATTGTATTTATTACATTAATTATTTCTCAATTACATGTAAAAATTAAATTCATTAAAAAAATGAGTTCCCAACTCACTTACTCCCTTCTGCTTAACTATATATGTGAAGTCATGTATAACATATTTCCATATTGGCCATGTTACAAAAGAAAATACACACCCACAGCTAAAGAAAGAAAAATAAAGTTTAAAAAGTATCCTTTAATCTACAGAGTACATCAGTTCTCCTTTTAGAAGTGAGTGGATATAATTTTTCATCATGGATCCTTTGGAATTATTTTGGATCATTGTCTTGATCAGAGTAGTTATCTTTTACAGTGATCATTCTTACAATACTATTGTCACTGTGCACAATTTTCTCTTGGTTCTGCTCACTTTACTCTGTATTAATTCATATCTCATATTTTTCTGAAAACATCTTGCTCAAAATTTCTTTTTAAAAACATATTTACAATTAGATGCAAAAACTTTAACATTTTTTAAATTGAGTTCCAAATTTCCTCCTTCCCTCAACTTGCTCATTATTTCTTATAGCACAACAGCATTTCATCATAATCTTATACCACAGCTTGTTCAGTCATTCCCCAATTGATGGACATCCCGTTTTTGGTTCTTTGCCACCATAAAAGAGTTCCCATAAATGTTTTTTGAAGAAATGAGCCATATTCCCTTTTCTTTGTTCTCTTTGGAATACAACTAGAGTAGTAGTATTGAAGGTATGCCTCAATATTGATTAAGGAAATTGGTCTATAGTTTTTTTTTGTATCTAAACCATCTTTATGCATTTATATAAGAAAATGAATTTGGTAAAACTCTTTTTTTAACTTATCTTTTTCAAATGACTTACATAATATTAGGATTAATGATACTTTGACTACATTGTAAGCACATATGCTTAGTAATGATATTTGTTTATTGTCTGTGGTGCCTTTTAATATGAAATATTTCCCTACTTATTTCTTTTAATTAGGTCTATTTTTGCTTTTGCTTTGTCTAAGATCATGATTACTGTCTCTTTTTAATTTTAGCTGAAGCACAATAGATTCTGTTCAAGTCCTTTAATTCTGTGTGTCTCTGTTTCAGGTGTGTTTCTCCTAAATAATATATGGTTCAATTCTGATTTTAATCCATTCTGCTCCCCACTTCTGTTTTATGGGTGAATTCATCCCATTCACACTCACAGTTATGAATACCAGCTGTGTATTTCTTTCCATCCTAAATCCTTCTGACCTGAAAATTCTGAAACTTGACTATAATATGCCTGGGAGTTTTTATTTTGTTATCTCTTTTAGGAGGTGATAGGTAGATTTTTTCAATTTCTATTTTCTCCTTTGATTCTAGGATATTTAGCCATTTTTGGATAATTTCTTGAAATATAATGTCTAGGATCTTTTTTTGATCATGACTTTCAGGGAGTCCCATAATTTCTGAAATTATCTTTAATCTGTTTTCTAATTCAGCTGTTTTTTTTAATGAGACATTCCATATTTTCTTTATTTTTTCAATCTTTTGACTTTACTTCTTGGTATCACATGGAATCGTTTGCTTCCATTTTGCCAACTCAAATTTACAATTATTCATTGACCTTTTGCTGTCCATTTTAAATGGTCAATTTTGTTTTTTTAAAAGTTTTATTTTCATCAATTTTTTTTTACCTTTTCAGTCAAACTGTTGGCTTTTCCAAATTTTCTTTCCTTATTCTTATTTCTTTACCTAATTCTTCAACTATTCATTTGATTTTGAAGAAATTTTTTTAGCTCTTCCAGAAGTTATTGTTGTGCTTATTCCAATTTACATCTTTTTTTTTTGAGGCTTTACTTGTAGATACTTTACTACATTGCCTTTTGAAGTTTTTTGATATTCTTTGCCACCCATTGTAATATCTTTTTAATGGCTAAGTTCTTTTTCTTTTCCTCCTTCTCCTCCTTTTCTTTTTCTTCTTCTTTTCCTTTTCTGTTGCTTCTACTACTTTTTGTGTTTCTGCTTCTTGTTCTTGTTTTTGTTCTTATTCTTCTGCTTCTTTTGCTTCTGCTGGTTCTTGTTCTTGTTCTTTTTCTTGTTCATGCTTGTTCTTCTGTTGCTTCTGCTGCCTCTGCTGCCCCTGCTATGTTTGCTGCTTCTGCTTCTGTTGTTTATTGTGCTTCTGCTGCTTCTACTATCTCTTCTTGTTCTTGTTTTCTTTTCTTTTCTTTTCCTTTCTTTTTTTTCTTTTCTTTCTTTCTTTCTTTCTTTCTTTCTTTCTTTCTTTCTTTCTTTCTTTCTTTCTTTCTTTCTTTCTTTCTTTTTCTTTTTCTCTTCCTTCCTTCCTTTCTTTCTTTCTTTCTTTCTTTCTTTCTTTCTTTCTTTCTTTCTTTCTTTCTTTCTTTCTTTCTTTCTTTCTCTCTCTCTCTCTCTCT